>JAPMOQ010048161.1:2402164-2468917 GCA_026543055.1 Argiope trifasciata
TCAGTATTATGTAATCAATAGTGACATATGTATAATATAATCAATAGCTATACATGTTTAAAATAATCAGTATTATGCAATCAATAGTTATACATGTGTAAGATAATCAGTATTAAGTAATCAATATTTATACATGTGTATGATAGTCAGTATTATGTAATCAGTAGTTATACATGAGTAAGATAATAAGTATTATGTAATCATTGGTTATACATGTGTAAGATCATCAGTATTATGTAATCATTAGAGATATATCTGTAATATAATCAATAGTGATATATGTGCATCATAATCAATAGAGGTATATCTGTAATATAATCAATAGTAATATATGTATATCATAATCGATAGTGATATCTGTTTAATAAAATCAATAGTGCACTTTCATTGTCAAAGAATATTTAATTTAATGGTTGCAAAAATTTATCTCTTAGTTAAAAAGGTAATTAACTTTTTCAAAAAAATTAATGAAATAGCAAAAATTACATGCATTGGTCAGTAAAACGGGTAAGAATTTGAAATGACGTCAATGAATTCAAGAAAAACGCGATTTAAAAATTTATTCGCAACTAAAGAAAAAGCTTTCAAGCGTCCAAATAAATGATATGTCAGATAAAATAGAAAAGGAAACAAAAAACATATTACATCGCCCGCGTTTCTTAGAACTTTAATTAAAAAATTCTTCGATTATATGTATTATGAACTCGTTCATTCGACTTCATTTTCGAAGCCGATGGGTAAAATCAAAAACGAAAATTTCAAAGTTCTATTAATTTTCTAGTACATTCGTACGGAACAAATAAATATGAGTTTTTCGACTACGAGCTTTCTTCTTCTATTTGCTTCTCTTATAGGTTTTTCATAAAATAAAAATTTGAAATAAACTAAAAATTAATTAGGTATATATTGTAACGAAACTTATTCTAACTTGGCGTGGCCTGAATGGTTCAGTGGTAGAATGCTATGATCTGAAAACAATCGTTCACGATTTTATATCTGAGCGCAGACAAGTTGCCTAAAAATTGCTTTGTTATTGATTGACTTTCTATTATTTATCGTCTTTTGCAGAATGTTTCTGTATCAATCTAAATTTTTAAGATTTGAGTTGTTCTATAAAAATAGATGTAAGATTCAGTCCCATGTATAATGTCACTAGTTGAGCTTAGCGATTGTTATCTTTTACTTTAGTAAACACACTTTTTATTCGTCTACTCAACAGTATTTTTGATAGGTAAAAATGTTTGACTTTACTGACAATTTATTCTTTAAATGAGTTTCTTAGATGTAGATGTTATCATTTCTCATAATTTTGTAATTAACAAGAACTTATGTAAAAGGTATAGGAAGGATTTTAAGAGGATTAAATTTAAATTGCCATTAAAATTTAGCATACAAAAAAATGGAAGATTATTTAGCGAATTGAATAACTAATACTCATCCAACTTTCTATTTGGAAAAATCGTCGCTTTATTGCCATATGACAATTCTATAAACTTTTAATGTATAAACTGGAATAATGTAAAATCTTATATGATAAGAAACTTGCAAATAACTACATCCTTAATTTTGTTACATTTATTTTAAAGATTTTTTCCCATTTTGGGGGAAAATTCCAGCTTCTAAGTCTATTTTTATACATACATAAAGGAAATAATATTTTTCTTTAATACTGTTTGTAATTTATTTACAATTTCGATAATTAATTTTTGTTTAAACTTTAAGCGAAACATTGATATAAATAAGTTTTTATAAATCATTTTGGTAATTAAAATAATTTATTAATTCTAACTTTGAATTCTAAAACATTATATCAATTATTGGTAATCTAATATCTTTTTTTAATTCAAATTATTTTAAATGATCATTCAACATTGAAATCGGACTTACTTTTATGACTAAAACACCACTTTTCTTAGTATTATCAATTAGGAGTTCCTTCAAGAAAGAATTCCTTATATTTTTTGTCTTATTTCCTAAGATAAATTCTATTGCCTTAACCGTTCTTATATATTGCCTTTCCATTTCTATTTGAACAACATAATAATGCATCGATTTTAAACAAAAAAAGATTTAATTTTAAATTTCTAATTATTTATTATATATTTATTTTTGAAATTACTTTAAAAATATTAATTTAAATTCAATATTTTGATAAATATAACTTTGATAAGTAATACAATAAAAATTTCTAATTAAATCTTATAAAGGACTCTTAAATCAAAAACAAGAAGCAGATTAAAGAAGTACAGGTTTGTTTATTTCTTAGAAAAAGCGTAATAAATGAAATCTCCAATTGGAAATTTATGTTATGTGAGATAATGGTTATTTTTAAGTAATTACTGGTCTAATTTAAGTCATTAAACCGTTTAAATCAGTTTGAAACAATCACGAGTCTTCTCTGTCTTTATCCCTAAATATAAAATGATAAATTTTCAAGTTTTTATTTTAACTTTTTCTAGCAAACGAACAAAGTTTTGGAACTCGACCGATTTTGGGATTTTATATATATAATAAAACCATCATTTTTCTAAATAACGACTTATACGTAATCTGATAATCTCATAATTGTTTCAAACAATTATGACAACAACCGATTTAAACTGGTTAATTCGTAAGAATAAATAATTTGGGAATCACATTGCAACTTTAGTTGGAGATAAATCGCCAAATGTGACACCCTACTGCATAATTTTATTTTCTAATAACCCTAAAAGAGAAAAATTGATGCCTCAAACGCAATAAATCCGTAATATTTTGTCTATGCATTTTAAGGGTTCAACGATTTATTGCTACGCCTTTTCAGGTTTCAAGAAACCTCAAACCCGAACATCATCTTCTCACGTAATAATTTTTAACTTTTTCTATCTATGTTTATCCAATATAATTGACCTTGAATGACTCAACAAGACTTTTGTCCTATTTCTATTTTTAGCATTAGTTTTAACATACCACTTCATGCTTTATAAATCAGAAACGGAAACCTGAAGCTCGTAATTATTCACTCTTTTGCATTATTAATTATATCCATAGTTAATTATGGCCACGCCGAATTATGCTCTTATATATTCCTTTTTTTCACGGGTAATATTGATGGTAAAGTCGGTGGGCTGTGAAGTGCTTTAAAGCTATTTTCATCATCAAAGAAGATCTAAAATTAATAATTCCAAGAACTAATAAATAGGCAGTCTGATTTTTTGTTGTAACTGTAATAAATATTAGATATTTATAACGTATTTTCAAAGTTATGAATATATAAAACCAAAGTTTTTGAAGACGTATGAATTTTAAATTTTTACATGGTAAGCATTTACTTTCTAGAATGCAGTGCAAATGGAAATATGTTAAGTAATTTTTGCTAATAGAGGTCAACATTACAATTCTATTGTCTGTAGACATAAAAGTCTTCGAGATACATCATTGATAAATCTTTTTTCAAATTTAATGTACAGTAGTGCCCCGTGTTGTGAAAGCCTTTTAGAAAACTGTTGGCATATTTGATATTTGAAGGGCCATAATAGCATCTTTATTTTTAAAAAAAGCACCTTAAACTTTATTTCATTTTTAAGAAAATGGAAACCAGTATTTAATGAGTAATTTTAAGAGTGATAATTCAAATGTGGCATACACAGAATTTCTTGCTTATAGCTGTTAATATTTAAATAAGTACCTTTTAGCATCCATTATGATCAGTACCGTTCCAATGAGTTTGCATATGCTTTCAGTTCCTTAACCGTCATAGCATGATCCGGGTTGAATTATTACTTTAATCTATCGGGTTTTATTCTGGGTTGCGTCTGTAAGCTGATTCCATGAATTTTCAATTGGATTAAAGTTTGGGCTATTTCCATGTCACCTCAACAGTGAAATGTGATTTAAAAAATTAAAATTATTATTGATTCTATTTACGATTGCACAATGAATTATTTTATATTGAAGATTATGGTTTGGACGAAATAATTTCAAGACACATGTTGACTTTTATATGGTTTATTTGTAACATCAACAACAAAGGAAGATAATGTGTGACAAACCTAGAAAATTCCACATAATATTTCTCGGAAGATAGAGCCAAGATCACTCTCCCCTCGTACGAGAGTCAAGTTCGCTTCTGCTAGGAGAAAAATACTAACTTCAGCAGCGAAACCACGTGATATTTGCATGATTGCAGGCTAACTCCGCTTAGGAAAACCACTACGTTCACTGAATTCTTAACAGTGATTTGATTAAAACCAGATTTTTACATACAGTGGCAGTATAACGTGGAGCTAAATCCCGTTTAAATATGAATCCTTCGATATCTGAGCAGACTTATGAACAATAGTTTAGGAGTATTTTTTAATGTATTTTTAGGCATTTACATTCCCATTAAACACTTTTGCTGTTATAATATTTCAAATAAAATTAACCGGCTATTTAGCAATAGATGCAAATATATCAGGATGAAAATCTTTTAATATTAATCACAGCACTATTACAATTTGGGTATTTTATGTTATCCCTACCAAATAGTCAGAATATGGTCTCATCATTCAAATTTCCACTTTCCTGTTGTTCTTAATATCAAAGTCACCCCCGTAAATAAATCAGCATGAGTAGTCTTCCAAAAACTTTCTCGCATACTCTTATAAAAGTGTTACCCAAAGAACAATTTGCATAGCATCTGTGTAATATAATTATGAAATATAAATGTTTGGCTTGATTTACCATTTTTAGTGAATCTATCTTTAAAAAATGGCTGACGAGTTTTTTTGGCGTTTAATTTCTGGCATGTGATTAATAAAATCGATAAATGGAATTTACATTTCGGAAGCGGTTTTCTCCAACCAATTAAAACAAAAAATTGACACAAAACTACATTTGTAGTCACAAATGTAGTTTTATTTGTTCTCCAATGCGCAGTTTAATCTATTTAACGTTTTGTTTAGTTATTGCGTTTATACGTTTCTGAAAGAACAATTCGATAGATAGTCATCATCTCATTGGTTTTGACATAAAATTTGTTTTATTTCTGAACTATAGATGTGAATCTGTCCCATTTTATTATCCCTCCAGCTTTCTTTGTTTCGTAATCCTCCTGTTAACTTGCATTTGAACGCCATCCTGTGCCGCGATACCTGTAACAGTAAGTTATCTAACCTGTTGGTTATCCAACCGTAAGATAGAAGACAGGGAAAATGAATAAATAAATAAATAAAGGAAGATATACATAATGATACTCCATCTGGGTTCTGTATTTAGATTTCCTTCATGAGAATTGCATTTTTGAATGAATAATTTGAGTTTATAAATTATCGATAGTTTATAAGCAAATATATAAAGCATCGATAGCATTTTGGTCTCAGTTGTTGTGTAATCTTGAAGAGGTCTTGGTATTTATGATTATGGTTTACTATGGAAGGGATGCTGCAATGTGAAAGGGTATTCGATGCAACTCTCTTTACCATTCTTCATCGAGATTGGTTCTGGTTTTCTTGTCTGCATGAGAGAGTCAGTAAACATTCAGTGGCAGAGTGAATTGGGGATCCCACCTCCCCATTACTTGCATTCTAATAATCGGATAGACAAGCTTCCTCTGTACAGATTTTACTTAAAATTTGACAAAAATCTGCAAGGACGGTACACTAAATTTCGTACATACAGTTCAAAGCGTTTTTAGTTATCTTTGCCACTGATAGACAGATGGAAATTTTCCAAAAATATATGTTTCGAAATTACTGAGAACTAAAATGGAATTCCATCAAATGCTCAGGCTCGAATTTTCTTATGATTTTAATGTTTTATGGCTTTCACTTTTTTTTCTCTTTTCTGGTTAGTCGGAAAAATGAAAATTTGGCAAAAAGTCGCCAAAATGCAGAATTACATCAAATTTAATGTTCACATTATTCTCTTGGCGACTTTGTTCGCGTTTTGTTCACATTGGTGACATTTGTTTTGCCATTCGCTTCGCGACTTGACTTGGTTTTGGCTCCCATTGGCGACATCTTGCACCCGTATAAAGGAAAAGTACTAACTTTCTCTGCTCTGCTTATACGGGTAAATAAAAAATGGAAAAAAATGAATAAATGTTTTTTTAATGAATAAAAATCTTATAAATTTTGAAACATTTTTTTAAAAATAATTTAGTGGCCTGTCATTTATTTTCAAGATAAGAAATGGGCATGACTTGAGTGACTGAATGTCAAGCAATAGTGTGACCAAAAAAAGATATCGATTGAAAATTCTCAGTTTTACTATTTCAAAAAAATGCAAGTTATTCGAGGAAAAAAACTTAATTTTGAAATACAAATTATTTTCAATATCGGCATATTGCTAGTGATAAAATAAAATCATAAATTATACGTACATGCTTTGAAGTTAGTAAAAATAGGAAAGAATTTTTTTAATCATATTTGTGCAAAATCCATAATAATATAGTTTTGATAAATACCCAAATATTTAAATAAAATACTCATATCTGCATTTTCTAGCGCGATTTGAATTTTTTTTCACAGACATCATATCTTCGACATAGGTATAAACGTAATATAAAATTATTGTATTGATTTGAAAAAAGTAATATGCCAGCAGTCGTGTCATTAAACGTAGAAGTTTATTTAAAAAGTTTGGATATTATTAAACCTTTTTCCTTTGTTTAAACAGGATAGGAATATTCCCCATAACTTAAAATCTAATCCTCTTCTTAGAATTTTTAATACTTCAACACATTTTCGCATGTTTATCCAAATTTTCATTTGGTGAGAACTCTCAACTTCTGTAAATTTTCGTGCTTTGTAAGACGAGGTTAATGGAACAATAGCAAATCTTCTTTTTTAAAAAAAAAAAAACGGTGTTGAGATAATTTACTGAAAGTAATTACAAGCATAAATTCTCTCTTCTAACGACGTAAATTAGCTGCTTTAGAATGTCTCAACACATAAATATAATATCAAGATATGAATAACAAGACCTGCTGATCTTTCAGTATAACGTAAGTGAGGGCATTTTCCCTTTGTAGTTCTGATTTCTTTTTCCTGAATTAAGGTGAGAGTTCTTTTGCTCTTTATGCAAATGAGTGCTTTAAGTTTATCTCCTTGTTGGTCATTATACAGGATAAATATTGAAAGAGTATATTTTCCATATGAATCGTATTTGTTTATAGTTAATGGTATGGTGGGGTTTAAGAGCACAAGGTGCAATTTAGGACAAACTGCTCCATTAACAGATAATTCCAGTATTAAAAAAAATGTAAATAAAACAAGAATTCATCGTAAAAGAATAAAAGTTAGGATTCATTATTTATCACGATTTGACACAAGGTTTAAAAAAACTTGAATTTTAAATACTATGAAGAAAGCCGATTGCTTTTTAAAAGTCAAACATTTTTGAATGAGGTTTTTCATCCACTAGGTCCTATGGATTTAATAGATGAATGAAAGTTAGTTAAGCGATCAGGAGTAAAATTTGAGTAAGAATATGAGCAATAGAATCGACCACACCACAGGTCGCTCAATGAGGGTCCCACTCACCAAACAACAAACGTCTGCATGTGTACCTAGTGTGTCCAATGCTAAGACGAGTTAATTTTACATCTGGGCATCGGTTCGATAAAACTGACCACATATTTGCTTTTGGTTGAACAGCATATAGCTCGTTATCAATCTGCGTGTCCCAAACTTCTTTAAATTTTTCATAGATATATATCATATGTGTGTATAGGAATTCAAAAAATAAACTACTGCCTCCCAAATTTTTTTAATTGAATACAAATTATCAAGACGAGAAAAAAACTTAGATATCAGAAATTTACTAACTGCAGAGTTAAATACGTCAATATCCAGTTTCATATGTTACACTTTTCAAAATTCTCTTCGTAATTTTGAATCTTGTTCAAATGATGAGGGAAACACTAGAGTTACAATTGAATCACAATTTTGGTAGATTAAACTTCAACTAGACCTGTATTAATATCATATTTACCAATTAATTACATAGGAAAGATAATTAAAAGGAGGATAGAACTTCTTTTTCTAAGTTATTAAATGAATCTTATTTTTACAAACATTTTTCTCCAAGGCTTCTTATTCGTAATTTCTAATTATTTATTTTCTATTTGGACGCGATTAAATACCTATATATCTTTATATATACTTGTTTTTTTTTTAAAAAGTATATCGATCTTCTTGGTAAAATTAATTAATTAGCTGAAGATGTATTCAGTTGCCACTACTGCTTTTGGAAAATATGTGCATTTTTTAATAATAAAATAAGCTGGTTTTTAATATTTTATAAACAAACATATCATTTATAGCTGCTCTCATACAATGTTATTCTCCCTATGAAGTTATTTTTTATGAGCTATGAACCAGTATAAAATGCTAATAAAGACCTACATTTTCCTCCAAACTTGGAAATTTGAATGCGTAGAAGCTTAACATTTTGCACTCGCAAAAGTAATCGGATGCATAATTATTCACTTACAATACAAAGATTTATTTATAACTTTGAAAAAAGTATATACATAATTTTTTAGTCAAATTTCTTTCAAAAATTAATCTATATCTTCTTATTATTCTTCAAGCGTTTTTAACAATTAAAAATAAATAAATAAAACGTCAAAATGAGGCACCGTCTTGAATGGGGAGTGAGAGGTACTGTTCAAGCACAAAAGGTTGAGTTAATAAACCTTAAGCCTTAAATTAATTATTCGAAACAGATTATAAAAGGGGTGTTCAAATGAAAAGGTACGAAACATCGTAACATTAACATATGTGCCTACGGAATAACGTAGCGAGACATCTAAGTTGTGACTGGAATGTCTGGTATCTATCGGAGCATGCGCAAGAGAAAGTGGAGGCTCTTATAAAAAGCGCCATCCAATTTATGTTACATGTTGAATTAATTGAGCTCAGAAGGACCATTAGTTCTGATATGTACTGTGAAACACTCCGGACACTACTCAGGTCCATCAAGAACAAAATACCGGGGCTACTCACGGTGGATGTGGTTATGCTCCATGATAACGCGCGTTCAAACGTCTTAAGGATCACACACGAGGTAATTTAAATATGAAAAAAAATCTACATAAATTAAAGCTTCTTTTACTTTTTCTGTCTTTTTTGTCATCATTTAGAGATTTCCTAATAGAAAAGAATATAGAAATTCATGTCAAATACTCTTAAGGATTTTTTTCTTCCTGGAATTGCTGTGGAACTACAATAGCTCGCAACAGAACTTTAGCTTCCACTCCAGAAGGTTACAAGCTCGAGGCTGTGTTTCATGAATACGCTATTTTATAGACCTAACATATGTGAAACCGATCAAATATCAAATGATATTCTTCAAGGTCTTTCCATTAATGTAGAGGGAAAGTTTGAAATAGATTTGAGAATCATATTTGCCATTTGACCCAAGGTTCAAAATTATAAGGTACGTTCCAAATACCCTTCGCATAGCTGCTAAGTAATATGTTAATTTAATGAAACTAAACTAATCTGAAAATATACAAGGGGTGTTCCGATGAAAAAGTAAGAAACGACACTGTAAATATAAATGAAGGCTATTCAAAATATGGCCTGAGCACAACGATCTCATTGACTAACGACACCGACACAAAACCTTCGACATCCGGGTACCCAGAGACCGTGACGAGACCCAGTCCTTTTCACCATCCAAGGTGAGTTACTTGTTGAATTCCTCCAGCACAGAAGAGCCATTAACTCCTATGTGTAATATGAAATATTACGAAGTCTACGCAGGTTCATCAAGAACAAAGACCGGGGCTAATCCCGGAGAGTGTGGTTCTGCTCCATGATAACGCGCGTCTACACATCTCTAGGGTCATATACGCGAAACTGGCCAAGTTCAAGTGGGAGCGGCTCGATCATCCGCTCTACGACTTGGGCATATCTCCCAGCGATTTTCATGTGTTTGGTCTCCTGAAAAAGCATTTGAAAGGAAAGCACTTCAACTCGGGCAGTGAACTTAAGGACACTGTGAGGAATTGGGTCTTCTCATGGCCGCAGGAATTCTGGGGTCATTATTATCCGGCCTATGGTGTATACATTGAATAAAATCTACATTCATACCCATAGCGTCTTTTTCGTACCTTTGCATTTTGTACACCCTTTGTAAATCAAGGTACAGAGAAGCTATATAAAACTTTTACAAAATACAGGTTGTATAAAATACATCTCATTTGAAAATATTAAAATGCTCCATTTCGTGAATTTCTTATTGAATAATTAAATCTATTAAACCTTCGTCAATTAAAGGTTCTAAGACATATTGCATTAAATTTTTCATGGCATGCGTTTAGTTTGAAGTCTTCTGCTGTTTCCAATAAAGCATTAAATCCTACGTCTTGAATTTCGCCTAACAAGTAATTTATGCCCATTTTTATGATATATATAAATCTTTAAAATTACCCATTCTTTATAAATAAAAGATTCCTTTTTGATTTTATATGTCCCAAAATCGAATCATCTCCTCAAAGATACTATAAAGACAAACTTCAGAACCCTTTCCCCTATATCATAAAAAGGAATGGACAAGCAACCTTATTTTTTACTGCCTCATATATCAATGATAAATACTTCATGTATAAAGTCGAAAAATATAAAAAATTTTAATATGCTACATATTTTTGGATTGGAGAATGTAGCACCATATATATTCATTCAAAATTTCTTTAATATAAGTATTTCTATCCATTTAATAATTCTACTCTTTTCTGACAGAAAAAAAATATTCGAATTTAATACGCAATACTAAAAGTCAGTGTCAAAAATAGACACAAATAATAGATTAATACGCTAAATTAAAGTAGGTGCTATATCAAACGCTTAAATCAGAAATTAAGAAATTATTATCTAACAAATAAGAGATGAAAAACGATTAATGATGTAATAATTCAGATATTATTCAACTATCAGTTCACACTAATCCTATATAAATCTATATAAATAAAAATTTATATTTGTCTGTATGTCTCTTATGCGCTGCCACCACTCATCCGATTGCGATAAAACGTTCAATACATATTACTTGCACTTACGGGTTGAATAATAAAATTAAAAAATAAAATAAATATTTACTCTTTTCCATTATATATCATTCAATTTCAATGAATGTATTCATTTCCGATACGAAAATAATTCTTTCTATCATTCCTAATTAAACAAGACAGTTATTTCAAATTTCAAGCGATATTTCAAAAATTATTTCTTCTGCGGCAGGTACCAGCTAGATTATTTATATATCTTGTTCAAATTTCAAATCGTTATTAAAATATTTTTTATTCGTCCACTCAAGTTCAAATACGTTTTTTTTAACTTGGTATGAATGACACTCAATGTTAATACAGTTTTTTTAAATATTAATTCCTATTAAACTTAGTTGAATTTTTAAATATTTTAAATAGAGTTTTTGCAGTTTGTGATGAAAATTAAAATCAACAGGCAATAGCTCAATCTGTAAAATGCGGCGATTTCAGTACTTTTCCCGCGACGGTGAAGAATGTAAGTTCAATTCTTAAAAATCAGTAATTTTTTTGATACTTAATTTTTTTGATAATTATTTAAGGAAAGTAACGAAACTTTTAAATTATTAATCTAATTAGAAAATGAACTTTTTTTAAAAAAAATTATATTATTTGTTTTTACAAGTAATATCGTTCGCTAAAATTATGCTAAATGCTTTTATTACGTCGTTCCAGTAATTAAAAGTTATCCTTTGTTATCTCTTGTATCTAAAAATATTTATAAAATTTAGAAGATGCAAATTTTTGTGTGTGAAATAAAGAATAAAGAAAGAAATGAAAGTGTGTGAATAAAGCAAAAAAATATTTGTGTGTGAGAATGGAAATTGAACTGTGTAAAAATTTATAACAAACTAGCCGCCTGTGGTGACCAGCTGGTAAGCCATGAATAATATGTTCTAAAATTTTCAATTAAACACCTACATGCTTTGCTCTCTTTATAACTTAGCAGTCAAATATATTTAAACTTCAAACTTCGATAGTCACGTAACTCGTGTTATTGTAGAAGCCGTACGATTATTTGTTCATTGTACTATGTATCTCTATCATTGTACTAAATATCACATCTTATATTTATTCCATAACATTAAGCTACCATTTCAACACTTGCTGAGCATCACAATTTCCTAGGTTTAATTTGCAATAAGAGTTAATTTAATAATTCCGTTTGAGTTTTTGTCAAAGGGATGGAAAAACATTGGTACACTCTTAATTTGCTCTTGCAAGTTAAATTCTACTTTCATTTTTGAGAAATGAACTGTTGGAAAATAGGGTTACAGTATTTTTTTTTTTTTTGAAAATTGATTAATAATAGAAACTTAATTTATAGGTAAAAACATTATTAAGGAAAAAATCAATTTTTAATAGGATTTGAAAAACAGTTTTGTGTTGTAATATTTTTGGAATTTATCGCAGAAAAATTCCAAATGTTAGCTTAATTTTTAAATAAATAACATTTTTTTAAAAAAAACTCCGTCGATGTACTTTTTCGTCTTCCAAAGTAAATATTAAATACCAAGTGTGGTATCTCTAGATCATATGGTCTGGTGTGTAGTACCCTAACACACACACACACACGCGCGCGCGCAATTCATTCATATACGCAACATATATTCGTTTGATTATCAGCCTTGGAGTAATTCCGGGCATTGATTGGCCTGAAATTGATGTATTCTTTAAGATGTTGGACGGAAAGATTTCAAAGAACAGGTTTTCATAATAATATTCTTTTATTTTTATAAATCAGTTTTAATGATTTATTTTGAAGATTGATTGATGTAGCAGCTTTTATTTATAATATTAATAAAAATATTTTGTAAAAAATGCCTCATAGAGCAAAATATGAAAAAATCTAAAACTAATTATTCATCAATGCATTGTTTGAATCAAGCTACATAAAATGTAATTATTTACTTCATTTAGACCACGTTAACAAAATTAAACAATATTTATGCCATTACTAATATTTTACAAATTGGCCATTGGATCTGAATTTGAATGCATGTCTTGTATAAATTCAATCAGATTTACCATAAATAAAGAAGATTTGTTGAATAAATGATTTAGATATTGCAAACGATTATAGAATCCTTTGCTTTGCATTTATTTTTTTAAGCTATCACATTTTATATTTATTTTATTTCAGTCACGTGCTGAAAGTTACATTTTTTTAGATTTAATTTGCAATAACAGTTGTGTTTTTTTTCATAATTTGAACTTTCCTCTGTATGACGGCAACAGGCTGATAAAACCTAATTCTTTACCCCTTGATACTTTCTTATTAAATTTTGTTTTCTCCGAAACATATTTTTGAAAAACATGGTTAAAATATTTCGTTCGAAATTTATTAAAAATTTAAGCTCAAGTTATATGTTAAAACACTGATACTATTAGAAAGCTAATTTTTTAATCTTTAAATTTATGTAAAAATCATGTTTGTGCGATAATATTTTTGGTAATTATAGTGGGAAAATGTCGAAATTTCGCTTAAATTTTAATTTAATCAAATTCTAATTAAAAATTCGAAAAAAGGGTTCCGAGGTGCACATTCCCGACCTCCAAGGTATACATGTACCAAATTTGGAAGCTGTATATCCAACCATCTGACTTGTAGAGCGCCAACACACACACACACACATATTGAGCGTTATTATAAATATAGATTTAGGCAAATGAATTTTAATATAATTAATCCTATGTTTGAACATCTCGATAATGTTGACTTTTATCATAAGGAACTTGTTTCTCCTCAAATTGAGCATATCACTGAATCAAAAAAATACAGCACTGCATTTTTAATATGTCTTTCAATTTATTAAAAATAGAAATAATGAATCATAGAGTTATCTGGTACTTGATTCATGTTAGCAATCTTCGGTCTCATTTACAGTTAAATATAAATCTGTATTTTAGCAATTTTCAGCTCCAGTTTGAAACAATCACGAGACTATCAGATGACGCATGAGTCAATATTTAGGAAAACGAAGGACTTTTTTTTTTTCATTACAAAATCAGTCAACTTCAAAACTTTATTTCCCAGTTAGAAAAATTGAAAATTAAAGTTTAAAAAAATTATATAAATTAGAGAGAGGGGGCAGAAATAGACCGATTTAAAAGTCTCGTAATTGTTTCAAATCGGTTTAAACTGGTATATGGTTTAAATTAATTAAGAAAAATAATAATGTTTTCACGTGATAACTTGAAATTTCTGATAACAGGTTTCATTTTTTAAATATTTTTTAACAATTTATTCTTTATATTCTTCCTAAATGAAGTCTGAGGTTACATGATTTAGTAAAATGGCCCTTCCATCTGCCGTAAAATACTTTTACCTAAAGAATATTTCGTCTGCTTTAAAATCTAATTTTGCAGTAAAATAAAAGGAACGGAAACCATACATTTCAGTCTTTGTTGACATCGAAGGTATAGAGTCTTTCTTTGAAGAGCCGTAACGATCGCTCCTTCACAAGTTAAACAAACTTTTCAACATTCTTGTAAGTAGTGCTTCAACTTTAGTTATGAACTATTGGTTTCGATATCTTGAGGACTCTGAAGTATACTTCTTGATTGATCAGAAATGAAATCGGTAGGTTTCGCTCTTTCCCTCCTTATTTTGATCATATTGGGAAAGGAGATTTTCTTTTTTTTTTTTTTTAAAAACTGTTGCTTTAGCTTGACCCTTAATTAGGGACGTGCGGTCTGTGAGACCTCTTGTGATAGATTTTCAGTCACTACTATTCTATTTTTAGCGCAATTGAACGGGTTGCCCCCGTTGCTTCCTGTTTTATAATCTTCTTTACACGTTCACTTTTTCAACTGATTTTAGCGGAGGCTTTTTTAAATAATTCAGTTATATCTTAGAGCTTGGTCTCTAAGACCTCAACTCCCTGTCAATGTCCCAGGGATAAGCAAGGCTTAGTATATGGCGCTAAAACTTCGAAATATCATCCAATTTACTGATCCTTTTATGAAGCAGTGCTACAAACACTTTTAAATGAAGCAGAAAGTGATTTTAGAGGTGAGGATAATTGTACAGAAGAGATTTTCGATGAAAATTCGCATTCAACTGATTCTGATATGTATGTTGAAACATAATTTATTTTTCTAATGATGATGTATTTTGAAAAATTTATAATACATATTTAATAAACCAAGAGAAATTTATACAGAATTTATAGATTGATTTTTATTCTAGTTCTTAACCTGTATGTTTAAAACGCCCTTAAAAACCGTGCTAAGAAAATCACACACGTCTATAAAAAGAAAGGGCCAATTTTACCCATTGTCAACTTTTTTATGTTTCCTATAATTTGTTTTTTCAAGAATATTATTTGTTGTGACATATAATTTGAGAAGAAAATGCATAATCCAAAGCATTTACTGATATATACTTTGATAATGATAATATATTTTGGAAATTTTTTAAAGCAGGTCTATATATCAAGAAAAATATCAGCAAAATTTATTGACAGTTTTTCATACTAATACATTCATTAGAAATTTGATTTGAGTATAAAAGAAATGCGGTCACGTAGATCGCAACTTAAATCCTAAAATTTCACCTCCTCAGTTAAAGGTTAATCGTAATAAAAAGTGATTATGGATTAAGTGAGCATCCATATATGCTACTTATTTTCTTTAACGTGACTGAACCGAATTCGAATAAACTTTGCAGACGAGTTTTAAAACAAGAAAAAAAAATACCCTTTTAAATTTACAATAATCAAAATTTAATTAACTTTTTTATATAAATTTTATCTTAAGTTAAAATTACATTAATTTGAAATTAACCGAAATTTTCTTGGAAAAAAAATCTAGTATTTTTTTTTTTCAAAATGATTTTGCAGAAGTTTATTCATTAAATAATTCTTCTTAATCCATCGTATAATTTCAAAGTTTTACCTAGTTAATGGTATAAGTTTTATTTCCATGCAAATTTTTACCAGAATTTTAATTAATCTTTTTAAAATTTATTAATTATTTAAAATTTTATAAAATAGGTACAGACGATTTAGAAGTTAAAATATTGTAAATACTCCGTTACAGTTACTCTACTTTTATTTACTAATATTTCAGTTTTATTGTTTGAATATTTTAGCAATGCTTTTATCGGCTTAAAAAACAATTTGTGCAACGTCTGTATTCATATTTACGAAGAATTGATGCTAAAACACATTCTCAGAATCTTAGAAGAATACTAAAAGAAAATCTTGAAAACAGAAGAACAATCGATTATGTTTGTTGATAAAGAAAAAGATAGCCATTGGGAGGATTTTACAAATTGTTCGCTACACTTGATAACTGCATTTTAATTAAAAAGTACATTTCATGTGATATAAGTATTTTTTGTATTATAATACCTTACTTGTGATTGATTTTTTTTTTTTGCATTATAAATATCAAATATGAAATTATTTTCATTTTGAACTATATTCTATGTATTTCTTTCAATATTAATGTTACACTAAATGTGACATACCTAGCATGTAGAATCGTATCTCCGGATAATGCTGCAAACTGCAGATTTCTGTGATATAATTTTGAAGTATTTTGTCACCTTGTACTGAGTAGACAAAAAACTTGATTGATTTTGTATATAGTAGTGAATATTTGCTTTTACAAATAATCTTAAAATTCCTTTTCCAAATTCTTTATGTCTAGAATCTTGAAATATATTTTAAATTAAATAATATTCTTAGATTAAATTACTATTTTTCAGAGCAAATTTCCTATTTTTTGTACAATTTTATTTTTAATTTCGTTGTATGATTTTGAATCATTCTAATTTGACATTTAATCTTCCTTACAAATAATTGATCTCCAATTTGGACCAAAATTAATTATTAAACTGTCGAATTAAATTTTTCATTTTACAAATAAATTATGAATCCGTTTTGTTTCTTTAATTCTCTTAGGACTTTCTATTTAAAAGAGGAGAAAATCTTTAGTTAAAATTTCCTTCCTCTAAAATATGCAAGTTTTGTACTAATCACAACTTTAACGTGTTCAGGAGAATCCTGCCCTGTCTATTAAAGAATTTGTTGGAACTTTTAAACAGACAGAACGATAGAATTGATTTGAATAATTGAAGTACAAATTTTTGAATGAAGTTAATAGAATTAGTTGATCAAAGGACGCAACAGTGAAATTTTTCAAGCAGAATAAATTGAGTTATAGATCAAATGGACGTGAGTGTAAATAGCCAAAGAATTCTGCTACTTTTTGAGCTGGTAATGGCAGAGCATAGGAAATGAGTTTTGAAAGTTTCTGCATTAAATTAGTCTATTTTTCTGGTACTCAATAATTGCTCGCTTCTGCCCAAATAACATTCATTTAATTATAAATAAATGTAGAAAATTTCAAGGATAAATTGTATGTTGTGGATATTTACATACTTATCTATAGTCAGGGGAAAATATCCACATTCATATATCGTACATTCATATTCATATATCGTATCGTTCAAATAAAAAGATATAAAATACAAAGGTATACTTCGGGAATTAATGAAGACTTTATTCGAAGCATACACCATAGGCCTGGCCCAATTATTAGCAAGCTGAATGATTCCTTGTTCCCTGAATTCCTGTGGGCATAAAGAGACCCAGTTCTTCACAGCATCCTTGAATTCGCCATCCGAGCTGAAGAATTTCCTTTTTAAAAGTTTTTTTGCATGGGACCAAACACTTGAAAACCACAAGGCAACAAGTCCTGACAGCAAGTCGAATGATCAATCTGCTCCCATTAGAACTTGGCCAGTTCTGCATGTGTGATCCTGGAGACGGGTGGACTCGCATTATCAAGAAGCAGAATCACACCCTCAGTGAGTAGCCCCAGTCTTTTATTAGTGATGGACCTGCGTATTCTTCGAAGTCTAGTCTCACAGTACCTATCGGAATAAATGGTTTTTCTGTGTTCGAGGAATTCAGGTAGCATTAATTGGACTGCACTCTTTATAAGAGTATCTGCTCTCTCCTGCGCATGCAGGCGCACTCACATGCTCCGATCTACGCTGGAGATTCCAATCGCATTCCTAGATGTCTCGCTACGTTCTCCCATAGTGGCATAGGCAAATATATTAACGGTTACATTTTTACGACTTTTAGTACCTTTTCATTTGAACATGCCTTGTAGATATACAGATAAAAATTGGAAATAAAAAGAAGCAATGTTAGTGTCTTTTTGTTTTTAAAATATTTCTGTAATAGAAAAATCCTACATGTATATGCATTACCAACATACAATATAAACTACACATACGTTGATATGTAAGTTTTTTTCTTATACAAATAATATTTTGAGCAACGAAAATTCATGAACTCTTATTTCTTTTTTATTTCAACGTGATCACATTTAGTAGAAATATATTTCACGGCTCTATGATTATGAATAACAAAAAATCCACTTTTGTTCAAATAAACTCTATTCCTACTATTCAACCCTTTATTCTTGCACATATAAGCTGAAAAAATAATTATAATTCGCAAACAAATGTCGTAACATAGTTCAAAAGGACTAAAGCAAACGAAACGGAAAAATGGGCTCCTATATTTTTGTTGCTTCGAAATATCTTCTATGTGGCAGGAAAAATCACGCATAACAATATATCGCCAGCATAGTATGTGTGATAGATATACTAGTTTTTTCTAGTATATCTATGGCACATTTTAGATTTTTCTTCTTAGAGAAAACATTTTGAAGCGACAAACAAATTTTAAATCTTTTCTTTTCATTGAAATTGGCTCTCTTTAATTATATACCGATTATACACTGAAGTGACAATAGTCATGGGATAGCAATATGCAAATATACAGATGGCAGTAGTATCGCAGCGAAAAAGTATAAATGCGCAGTTCGTTTTCCAGAGCTTTCATTTGTGTTCAAGTTATTCATGTGAACAGGTTTTTCGTGATTTATGGAGGCACGACGAGAATTAACAGACTTTGAACGTGGAATTTTAGTTGGAGCTAGACGCATGGGTCATTCCATTGCGGATATCATTAGTGAATTCTACATTCCGAGATCCACAGTATCAAGAGTGTGCCGAGAGTATGAAATTTCAGGCATCACATCCCATCATGGACAGCGCAGTGGGAGACCACCTGCACTTAACGACCGAGACCGCCGACGTCTGTGTAGAATGGTCAATGTTAATAGACACGCAATACTTCGTCAAATAACTGCAGGAATCAATGTGGGACGTACGAGGAACGTGTTCGATAGGGCTGTGCGGCGAAGTTTGTCTTCCTTGGGCTATGACAGCAGAAGACCGACTCGAGTGCCTTTACTCACAGCACGACATCGCCTGCAGCGACTCTCCTGGGCTCGTGAGCATATCGACTGGTCCCTAGACCAGTGGAAAACCGTGCCGTGGTCAGATAAGCCACGATTTCAGTTGTTACGAGCTGATGGTAGAGTTCGAGTGTGGCGTAGACCCCACGAAGCCATGGACCCAAACTGTCAGCAAGGCACTGTTCAAGCTGGTTGTGGCTGCATAATGGTGTGGACTGTTTTTACATGGCATGGTTTCGGTCCTATGGTGCAACTGAACCGATCATTGACTGGAAATGGTTATGTTCAGCTGCTTGCAGATCACTTGCAGCCATTCATGGACTTCACGTACCCACACAACGATGGGACTTTTATGGATGACAATGCGCCATGTCACCGGGCCAGATCTGTTCGCAATTGGTTTGAAGAACATTCCGGACAATTCCAGCGCATGACTTGCCCACCTAGATCGCCCAATATGAATCCCATCGAGCATTTATGGGACATCATCGGAAGGCCCGTTCGTGCCCAAACTCCTGCACCATCCACACTTTCACAATTATGGACGTCTATACAGACAGCATGGCTCAATATTCCTGCAGAGGACTTCCAACGACTTGTGGACTCCATGACACGTCGAGTTGTTGCACTTTGCCGGGCAAAAGGAGGACCGACACGATATTAACAGTCATCCCATGACTTTTGTCACTTCAGCGTATATACCAATATAACATTTATTACTGGGATATTAATTATTAATCTTTTTAAAGAACAGGTTTAAAATTAATTAATCTGAAGTAATCAGATTTTACCACAATTCTTAGAAAAATATATAGAATTTTTATTCTTTTATAATTATTTTTTTCGTTTGAAAGCATGGACGAATATTCCTAATTTCTCTGTTAAAATAAAAATTGTTTGTCGATATATGATACTTTCACAATTTATCTTATTCTGTGTAATAATTAATTCTTTAACGACCGAGACAAAATTGCGAAAAATATAGACTGATATTTGATGGAATGAGATTTTGATCCCAAGGTAAAGTAACTGTTCTGATCAGTGCATTACTAAAATACTTCAACTTAAAAGCAAATGTATTCAAATCCTTTAACGTATGTCTTTAAATTAAATAAGTTCTATCAATGTTCAGTAACGTTAAGCAACTGTAAAAGTAAGACTTCAAGACTGGAAAGCAGGACCAAATCTCATTTCTAGCAATTATGTTGGAATAGTTTCTGCCACAGTTTTTCAGATTCCAGTATTCCGCATTAAAGTGTTATTAAACTGTAACAGATTACAGAAATTCGGAAAATATTTCGCAATAAACATAATATAAATGTAATTGCATTGTATTACATGATAACATGATTAACTTTTATAAAATCGTCTTCATTTCAAGTCTATACGTATGAACTTATTGTTAGCAATAAATAACAAGAATGCGAAGAATATATAGATACTAGTTCTGATGTCAAATTTAAATTATTTCAGGAATGTAAGGAAATTCTTTAACTGGCTTTTTATTGGACCATTTCTATTAATAATCAAAAAAATTCAAACTTTTTTCCCTTTTAGATTTATAGTTCGGATTGCTTATTCACTGAGAGTCCTTAAAGCACCAAGGGGCTGTGGTGGCCTGGTGGTAAGGTGTCTGCTTCGGAACCGGAGAGTTTCAGGTTCGAAACCCGGTTCCACCTAAGAACCTTCGCATAAAGGGGTCTGTAGCACATTAACTCTCTCAGGCCAAACGTCTTCCCTGATGTTGTGGTGTGGAAGCTTGTGCAGGGGAGTGCCAGCTCAGGTGTAGTCCTCTCCATCTGACCGTGGTTCAAAATTACGAGGTCCTTCCCCAAATAGTCCTAGTGTTTCCTTACAATGGAGCTTTAGTATGGCTAAACTAAACTAAAGCACCAAACAAAAATTAAGAGTGTAGTCAGCTCCCTTTTCATTTTCTTGTAAACAGTGTTGTAAATGCCAAAAAGTCCGAACCCGATGTTTTGATTCATCTTCGTTTCAGACCTTCCTCAAGCCGAAAAACATGTTTTTGGAATTATGTCTGACTGTCACTCGGTTTTTTTGTAAAAACAACAATTCAAAGATGCTTTGAGATGGATGAATGAAATTTAAATATGTTCTTAGCTCCAACTTTGCAGATTCCTGTTGAAGTTTGAACGAAATTCATTTGAAATTCATTCAAATGAAGTCTGTTTTTCTGGGTGCCTGAGTATAAGGGAATACAAACACTTTAATAAATAAAATTTAAAATACTCATTTAGATCTAAAATGTGAATAGGTATCAAATTTAAAACAATCTCATCAAAAAGTTGACAGTCTATCGGCATGTTCTTTTACATCCATGTAATCTCAATAATTCAAAAGCTTAACAGCTTATACAAAAGTAAATTTAGCTTAAAATGTATCGTCTATAGATTTTAAACTTTTGAAGTAAATCTGTCTCAATAATTCAGTGACTTGATAAAGGAAATTTGGTAACTGATATAAAACAAAAAAAAAATTGTGAAAATTTTGGTTTTAACCATCCTTAAAATATTCATCAAAAATAAATATTAGATTTTCTGGTAATTGTATTACGTTATGCGTTAACAACTGGTAATTACAGGTATAGCATACCAGCGATTTTCACGTTGACTTGCCTGTGCACACACCTACTATTTAATTGCCCTGAACCATTTATCTAATTAGGTTATCTTTTTTACTATAATTAAGAGGTAGTGAAGAAATTAGCTAATTCGATAAATGATCTAAATATCAAGCGTATATCATGGCAGCGAATGTATTCATCAGCAAAATAAAAAAAGCAATGACCACAAGCTTAATTCATGCAAAAATCTATATTTCGGCTGTATAGTTTGCAGATATCATGCAACTAATACACATTTACCGATTTCTATATTACGAAGCCCACAATTGTCATGCTTAAGACTCTAAAAATAAAAATCTGAGCACTCGTGGTAGTCAAAGCCTTACCCAAGGCCCAAAATTTTATGTGTATGGGGAGGAAATCACATCTGTGTTATAGAGCAAGCTAAAATCTTTTCTAGAGATAATTCCTTCGGGTTTTTCTTGGGATTACTTATATTTTCAATACAATGAATTATTCATTATCTCTTGAAAGAAAATCCTACATTTTATCAAAAAAAGCCTTAGTCACTCAACTATCTGCATTATTATTTATATCTGAAGTAGTTTACTTATTTTATCAGTATCTTTATTTCGCTTATCATTCGAAATGATTTTTGTTAATAAATATCTATGTTTTGAGGAAATAATTCTTATTGCATGCAATGTTCAAATCGCTTACAATTTTTGAAAATGAAATCATTATGTGCCAACAAACTATGTATGTCTCTTAAAAACAATCTCTTGCTTACAGTTTGAGGTTTGCATTCTCTCATTATGACTATATATTAGATAGATAGCTAAATCTATTTATTCTAGGCTGGGGTAGAAGAGCTGGTAGGGCATTGGAATCGCATACCTTGGTTTGAGAGTTCGAGCCCCTCTGGCTGAAGACCTTCCTGTGTAGTGGTGGCTAGCGCATGTATAAATTTGCGGTGGTCCCAAAGTCCTCCATGTCGAGAGTAATAGCACTGGGGTTACTGTTTCAGAGATGATCGTTCTTTGATCCATGTCTAAATTATGATCTGTGGATGAGCGAATGGAATGTATGGATGAAGTCCGCTACGTAAAATGGATTATAACGCATGAGTAACTAACTCGTTCTCTTGGCCCTAGTTGGCGCTACTGAAAAAACAAGAAAAGCAAAAATTTCGGATTAAATCGCAATGGGTCTTTAGTCATTGGACTTGTCAATAAGTGCCATTAGAAATAATAACAATTTGTCTTCTAGAATGCTAGAATGGAATGTTCTGAAAATTCCCTCTTTAAATATTCTAAAATATTTTGTAGCATTCTTAACTAAACTGGCCTTCTCAATGGAACAGAAGTTAAGAAAGAGGCAGCCGAAATTGGTTCTCTGAGGAGTCAGTTTAGACTAACCTGAAGCACAGACAATAATGCCAGATTTATCATTCGATTGACAACAACTAGTTTGATTCTTAGAAATGGCCAGCGAGTAAATACTCACAGGTTTACTCTAGAAGAGGGCATTGTTAGTCGATCTGCAAATATGCTCTGGGTTGGATAGATTTGTAAAGATGAATAATAAGAGATCTAGTATCATACTATTCTACTAGAATTAGGTCTTGGAATTAAATTTAATATTTAAGAAATATGACTGATTTGTGAGCAAAAAAGTGTAGCTTGTATTGATAATTTCAATAATAATTTAAGATTGTATTAACATATTTGTCGAACATAAATTAAGAGTTCAGCAGCGAATTATGTTTGTGAAAAATCCTTAAAACTCAATAAAAATAGATGCTTGTTTTTAATTTTGGCAAAAAATATCAGTGATAAAAATTAAACTCGCATCACACTAAAGAATGATTAAAAATTTGTTTAATAAATACAACATTAAACAACAGAACAGCATTAAACCAACATACTAAGACATTATTAAAATCAGAACATAAAACCACCCAAACTATCGATCTGCCAACAGATATAGAGGATAAAATAAGGCACTGCTTAAATAAAACCTCTCTCTCTTGCAGGCAAGTCTGCAAGATTAACGGAGTACCCGCCCGTGATGGACCTGGGAGAAAGCTGCAGGAATCTTTGCTGTGGACTTTACTGCCAGCTACTACTTAGTGTACTAGGGTGGGTGCATAAATAGTGTGAGAAGACTGATTTACTATTGGTTGTTTACTTGGGTAGAGATAGGACTATTTAAACTGAAGTAAGAATTTTTTTTTATTTAGTAATGTCATTTTTCATTCTCTCGCTAGCTTCCGTCATGAATGGTAGCGACTCAGACAAAGATAGTGCGTAGTGCATTAGCACAGATAATTACGCTGTGGATGAGGATAATAGTATGCAATGTTATTGTAATAAACGGCTTCTTTTAGAGCAGCAACTGGATTACTACAAACTGCAAGATGAAAAACTAACGAACTCCATAGAACTCAATAAAAAAAGCTGATTTCAATACGGCGGATACAGAATTTATCTCGGCAGCCCAGAAACACCAGGAACTGTTAGAAAAGATCGGAGCACTCTCTGGTGAGTTGACTATTCTCCCTTCTTGTGACTGTCGGAATAAACCTAGGTCAGAAACCCACTCAAATTTTATTTTCTCCCCCAAACGTAAAACGGCTAAACTTACTAATAGCATTCCTAATACTCCAACTAAAATTATTGAAACTGCAAACAAATTTTCACCCTTTGAAAAAGTAATAGAGGACGAGAGTCACACTATCATAACAAGCCAACCAATAAGAATTCCTCCTACTATGCTCAGACACTGCAAAGAGTGTGCTGAAATTTTAATAGAAATCAGAAAAGTGTGTGGTCCCATCGATAATAACCTAGCCAGTGGCTATATAAAAATCTTCCCAAGCAACTTTGAACAGTACAGAAAAATTCTTAATTTCTGTAAGGAACAAGGATTCGACTTCTACATAATTAAACCCAGGGATGAAAGACCACTTTCTTTATTGGATCAGTTGCTTTTCTCATTTCCTTAAGAGCTGGTAATAGATTTGGAATTAGGGAGAATAACTGTCTGATTTCGTTAATTGCTTGAAGCATTTCTCAAGCACAATTGTCGGAAGCTGGGTTATTATTGTTATGACTAGCTTGGGAATTGTTGTTGTTTACATTGACGGGCATATTAAAATTAAAGGGCTGAGGTATTTCTGGGGGATTTGGATTAGTTACTTGGGCAAAGAGAGTTTGGCCGCACATAATTGGGATTGAAAGCTACATTTCTATTGGATTGAGGATTAATTGGTTTGGCGAATTTTGGATAATCTTTATAAGAAGCTACATGTCCTTCCTGATTATAATTAATGCATTTTGTGTTTTCTTTTTTTTTCTTTATGCGGGTATTCTCTTGTTTTGTTATTCTTTGTTTAAATATCTCGGTTTCATTTAACAGTTTGCAGCAGTATGGACAAAATTGTTGAAATTAAAACATTGACAGACTGTAAATCTACCTCTGTACTATTCGACAGTAACTTTAAGATAGTCTATGGAATTAATTTTATAGATCTGATCAACGATGTTGTTTCTGTGTAGTTCAACTAGAAGGAATGGGAGGGGTTTACGGGTACTTTGTTGGGCTAACCTTTCTACTTTCTTAACTGAAAATTGATTATTCTTAAGTTCTTCTAATGCTACAATTAAATAGTTTATTGGGAGTCATTTGGAAATAACTTTAGCTAGATTGTGAATTTTAGGACAAATGACTTAGAATTCAAAATTCTGCTATCTGCATTATTCTTGAAATTTGCAATGGGATTCTTTGCTATCAGGATAAAATTTAATAAATCCAATGCCAAATATGTAATTTTTAATTTCTAATTTTTAGTACAACTTTTCTAGAACTTTATTGAAATCTTTTGTATATTTCAGCTTAATAGTGGAGGGGGAATTTTTTCCTCAGTTTTATTTTCTGCAGACTCAGTTTTTATTTTTTCTTCGGCTAGGGGTTGAATTGATTGTTTAATTCAATTTCATTTACAGGTTGGGTACTAGTTACTTGCTTAGCAGTCTTTCTCTTTGGGGATTTTACGAAATTACTGCCTGATCAGCAATTAAGCATTTAAGAACTTTGGAAAGTTCATGCTCACCAATCAGACGTTCCTGATGTTTTAAGCAATCAGTTTTGGTTTCAAGTTGGAGCATATACTCAGGTGCCCCCGTCCTTCGGGATTTTCGATCGACCCTAACATGCGATTTGTAAATTTGCAGCCAATTAAGTTGAGCACTCGTAATTTCTCAGAGGAACCATTGCTTACGAAAGCAGTTTACACATCTGCAATGGAAATCCTGTCTAGTGGTCTCTGCCTCCATGTCCGTTGGACTGAGGTGAGTGCATTGCCTTTTCGTAGCAAAACCGTCATTTCCTGCCATTCCCTTCTACATCTGATACTAACAAGGTCGAGTCAAAAGAAACATATGAGTTGAAGTACGAGGCGCCTAGCCCCTGCAGGGGCTTATCCTCGATCAGAGCAAGGTAGCTGAGGCCCTGGCTTTCTGTGTCTGCAGTGATCGTCTCCGGGAGATCGGTATAAGTAGTTGGAGAGGGCTGAGTGGGTAGGTGGGTGTCCAGACTCAATACTATTGGCTGTTAGCATGGGGGAGTGTGAGGGAGCATACGGCCAGATCAACTTAGAAAATTTTCTAAGTTTAGAGATTTTAGTTGGTATTTGCAATTACTTAAGACTATTGTAGATAATTAAGAGGGATAAATAGGATTTAAGTTTAGGAATTATATAGAAGTACGTTGCGGGGCCTTTTGATTTTAATATCTGGGTGATATTTAGGGATATTTTTTATAGAGCTATTGTCAACGTTACTAAGGTTGTTAAAGAATTTTTCCGCGAATTTTGCTATGAACTTTTTGAGGGGTGGGTAATCCAGACAATAATGCATATCCGTATTACGTATGTAGTAGTGCATATTACAGAATTGCCTTAATAGTTTATTTTGTTGAATTTCGATCAATCGCAAGTTGGATCTGGCCGCATAACCCCAAACAGGGCAAGCTTACGTTAGTACTGGAAGCAAATAGGCGGTGTAAATAAGTAATTTATTCTGCCTGCTCATTTTGGAGTTTCGAGAAATTAAGGGATAAAATTTACTAGTTAGGTCTCGAAACTTATTCACTGTATAGTTAAAGTGGGGTTTCCAAGTTAGCTTGCTGTCTAATATGACTCCTAAATATTTACATTCCTTAGACCATGGGACGGATTGATTTTTAACTTTGAGAGTGAGGTGATTTTTAAGTATGTTATATTTGCTGAAAAGAATTGCTTCGGTTTTGCTAGCTTTAATTACGATTTTCCATTTTATGAACCATTCCTCAAGAGATTTAAGATGTCTATTGAGTGCAATTGTAATGTATTTGGGATTTTTGTTTCTTGCTAGTATTGCGGTGTCGTCCGCGTATAAACACAACATCGTGTTAAATTGTCTTGGGATATCATTAATGTAGAGTGAAAACAGAATTGGCCCCAGCTTAGATCCTTGAGGAACTCCTGCATTTACAGGTTTAAGTGCAGAGAATACTTGATTTAGTTTGATTTTAAAGGATCTATGGCTGAGGTATGAGCTAATAATTTTGACTAGGTGTGGGGGGGGGGGTATTATGTTTAATTAGTTTGTAAATAAGGGCTTCTAGCCAGACTAGGTCAAAAGCTTTCTGTATGTCGAGGAAGACAGCAGCAGTTTTTTGTTTATTTGCGAACCCTTCTTCTACATATTCTACTACTCGTAGAAGTTGGTGCGTGGTGGATAGATTTTTCCTAAAGCCATATTGCTCAGGAATAAGAATTTCGTTTTCGTCGAGGAAGGAGTTTAACCTGTTTAGTATTAACTGTTCGGCTATTTTGCTTACTGATGGTAATAAGGAAATAGACCTGTAACTGGTAGGATCCGTTGGATCCTTACCAGGTTTGAGTATTGGAATAACTGCTGCCGTTTTCCACACAGTAGGGAAGTGTCCGTAAATAAGACAACTATGAATAATATAAAGGAGGAACTTTAAGAAATTATCCGGAAGTGATTTAATCATTTTATTATTTATACAGTCTATGCCCGGTGCTTTTTTAACATTTAATTTTTTAATATAGTCAGTTAGTTCAGTAAACTTAGGGGGGTCAATGTCATTAAAATTTGCAGGAATAGAGGTACAGTTCCTTTTGACCGTATTATTTACAGTTTGTTCGGTTTGCGTATCAGAAATATCATTGAGTTGGAATTGTTTCTCCAAGCTATCAGCTAGGCAGTTTGCTTTTTCTTCGTCATTATTTGCAATACTAGCAGGGCCATTAAGGGCCGGAATAATAAATTTTTTACTTTTATATGAATTAACCAATTTCCAGATAGAACCGTCTTCAGGATTAACATTTACCAGTCTATTAACAATTTCTGTGTTTTGCAGTTTAGAATGTAATTTTTCTATGTCTTTGTTAAATATGTTCATAAATCTCTTGTAGAATGGGTCTCTGGTTTTTTGAAAACTCTTCCTGGCAAAATTCCTGTCCCTTATTAAATCGCGCATTTTGGGGTCTATAAAATTTTGACTATTTACAATTGGAGTGGAGGCTAAATTTTTTGCATTAATAACCTGGGATTCAAAGTATTTCACAAAGTGATCTATTTTGTCCGGGCCAGTAAACTCGTTAATATGTGGAGTTTCTGATTGGCTGAGAGTCAGTTTAAAGTTATCCCATTAAGTCTTAAATTTGCCTGCGCAATTTGGGAGAAAATATTTGAAGTAAAAGATAACAAGCACAGGGTTGTGGTCAGAACTAAGTTCCGGTAATGAGTGAATTTCATAAGGGTACAGGAAATTTTTGGTTAAAGTTAAATCTTGGGTGTTTGCAGAACTAGGGCCAAATCTGGTGGGGGAAGTGGGAGCAATGATGTCTAATCCGGCCTGTTGGGCGAATGATTTTAGGGCCTTTCCTTTATGGCAGTTATTTTTACATCCCCAGCTAGCGTGATCAATAGCGCGTTAAAATCTCCACAATAAATTTGATTATGGCCTAATTGCACTAGTTGTTCTATGTCTAGGATATAGTTATTATAATCAGCACGCGGGGGAACGTAAATCGAAATTAGAGTTAATGGGTCCTGATTTTTGAGATTAAGATTAACCACGCCAGCTTCTACATCATATAGTAAGGGTGGGGGGACCTCACAGTGAGGTAGGCCGTTTTTAATGAAAATAGCGGTGTCTCCTCTACTTTGATTAATTCTATAACTGTAGTAAGAATAATAGTTTGCCAGGACAACTTTTCTTTGTGTTCTAAGGGGGGTTTCCTGCATGAGAATTACGTCGGGGTTATACTTATTTACGAAAATACGAAAGTCGGTGATTTTATTATTAATGCCATTCGCATTCCAGTACACAATGCGGAGACTATTTTGAGTGAACGAAATTAGTTAGGATTGTTCGCATGGGAGGTGAGTTCATTAAATAGAAATGCAAGTTTATCCTCAGCGTTTGTGATATTTTTCAATTTCCTGAGAGCTGCAAAAAGTGTGGGGAAGGCTTTTAACAATGTTTTCATCTCGTTGATAGCTTCAATGAAGCCGTTGAATTCATTAGTGTTCGTGGTAGCAGTGTTGGACCGGCTAGTTTGTTGACCGTCAACTGGAGTCATTTCGTTTCGGTTAGTGGCGGGAGTTCTCTCCTCTGTCGACATCTCATGTCGGTTATTATTTTTAAAAAGACCAGCAAAAGTGGTGTTGGGTCTGACTATGGATTGCGTGTGTTGGAAATAGTACGAGTCAAAAGAAAAACTGCATACTCAACTTATATATCATTGCAAACATCAGCGCCCCCTAGCGTGCCAAGGAGGGTGCTCTAGTGGTTCATTTCTTCAACAATCAGAGCTGAAAGAGTTCAAGCTTTATGCTTATCATGTGCTCGTTTTTGAAACCTAAAATAAAAGAATTAATATCAGAAAAAAGTGCATTAAATTTTTTTAAAAATCTAAAAGGATTTTCAAAATAAAATTCTTTTTATGACTCACTACATTTGCTAAAACGTAATTAATTCTTGATGGTGTAATAATGGAAATATGTGTATCTGTTCCAATGCAACTCACTATTTCATAGAACGTACCATTAGATGTAGAAATTGCATATTTAGCAAATATATTCTTTAGAGGGATTTTATAAATTTAATTAGAAATGAAGGAAATTAATCATTTTCACTTACAGTGGTTATCAAAATAATAAAAGCGCCTCTGAATGAAAACGACATTTACAAATCGCTTTGTAAGTATTAAAAAATAATCTTTACCCCCAGTTTTTATTATATAAAAAATATGGTTGTATGAGATGGCCTTAGGGAATTTCTATACGGCTTGGGTTTTTGTCAAAATCGTAAAAGGTCAGGCCTCACAAATTTTCAAACGGACCAAATTGTAGGAACTCGACTGGCTGAAGTAACTGTGAACCAAAATATGCCTGCTTTTCTAGATTTATAGTGTAGAAAATAATGACGGCGTACAATACAGCATGATAAGTCAGACTCGGCACAGCTAAACAATGGACAAAAGTAAGAGTCTATTGAAAAAGACCTATGGGTTTTGTATCGAATTGTAACATCGAAAAAAAGATATCAATGACAATTAAAATGACCGCAGAGCTTAATCAGTATTTTAAGTAATTAATTTAAAAGACACTTTCTTAAATATAACATTTTTGGTAAAGCCCCAGTCCCTAAGTCATCTGTCACAGATATTAATGTCAAATATCTTCTATATCCATAACCATGTATCCTGATTGATTGATAAGTAGAAGACAGTTGTATGGCGGGACAAATTATCTTTCATATTTTCCCCACAATTGGGCGGGAGCTAGTATCCTTGCTTAGGGGTACAGCGTCTTCCCCATGATCGGGACGTCCCAGGTTCGAGTCCCGGTTCAAGCGTGGTTGTTCTTCCCTTATGTTCTATCTACTATATGTGTGAATACTTTTTTCCAATTGACATGTTTTAAATATTTAATTACATTCTAATTTTCTTAATTAGAATATAGAACTCAATAACTCGTTTTAAAATATTTTTAGCCGGGGTCCTGGTTTAGGGATATTGCGTCTTTCCCTTGAACTGAACGTCCGGGATTCGAACTTGGTTGTTCTGTGTTCTGTGAGTTGAGTGAATGTACCCCCCTCCAAAAGGGAGTTGTACTAGGGAATGTGTATGTCACTACCATATCAAAAAGAAGTTAGACTTCTGCCCTCGGAAGCTCAGGGATCTTTACCCCGCAGGGGTCTTTACCCCTCCCCCAGAAGCTACTGCTCCCCTTTCCGTGGAAACACTGACACATCATCACCAAAAAGTCTGGTAAACGTTTCGAAGATATCAGCACAGGCGCATGATCATGATAATCTCTTCCCATTTGTCAGGCAGAGGAATGATCTGTCATAGTATGGGTTGCCTTGTCGTGGTTTCTTGCCAGCTCTGTCGTAATACTAAGAGAGACAATAGTGGAGATATTCTGGAGAAGTAAAATTTCTTTTAACTTACCCGGATTTTACAGTGTACCAGGACCAAGAAGTTTTAGCGAAATATCCATTTTACGATTTGAATTTTCTTTGGAAGTAGATGAAATTTTCTAGGATAATACTAATGTTCATGCTGCGAGACATTTCCAGTCGTGTGTTTGATCAACATGAGAATGAAGTAAAACATCGACCTTGAATCGTACAGCTCCTTGACATGAATATAATAGAACCGTTACGGTCTATTTTAAAATGTTCAATCCGGAATTTATATCTCCGGCTGGACCTTTCACAATGTTTCCATTAAGAGTGCCATAATAATCCCTTAAACACTGTATAGCACATGATTCGATTTCCAGGCGAATTCAAGCTGTGTTGTATAACAAAAGTTAGTTCTTTGAATAAAGCTTCCTGCGATCATTTGTGGTGTTTCCGATATTATGATAATCACCTATGTGATCAAATTCGTCATATTTTTTCTACTGCTGTTAAACTAGAGTTTAATTCAGAGAACGAAAATCGAGTATGTAATCCTAATGGTCTTCGCCAGCCATATCTTGATCATTCCTAATGGGCATATTTTAGAAATACAGGTAATACTGTAGTGGTATTTTAATAAACCAGTAACACTAATGATCACTTTTGTCGGATGGTTATGTTAACCAAATGTGAAATAAAAGGTCAAAAGTTCGATTCCCCCTCAATCCAATCCGTCACATTGGTAACCTCGGAAGAACCTTCAAAAACAGCTGTCGTGGCGCCATCTACCTCCAGGAAGTGCAACCAATAGAAAATCAACAAACTCTCTCGCAGGAACCAAAAAGGTCATCAGACTCACTTGACGCAACAGCAGCAACAACTCTCACACTCTTGCCATAACGCTCAGTGCTATAAATTGGTCGCATCACTGGTGGGGGAGTGTTGTAGAGGTATCTTAATAAACCAGTAACAGCTACTTGACACCAGTGATCACTTTTGACGAATGGTTAGGTTACGCGACTTTGAACCAAATGGTCCCAAATTCGATACCTGCTCAATCCAATCCGCTACAACGTAATCCTATACTGAATTAATATATCTACAGGAGAAGTGTGACCTTTCTTATTGATCCAGAAATTTCCCATCCAAGGATTTGCCGTGAAGCCCAATGGAGTTGCTTTCAGTTACAAAGTTTGTGGATGAAAGTTTTCCTTGTATTCCTCCAAGCGAAATACATATATGATCTGAGGTTTTCTGAGATAATCTATGCTTATACACTTTAATTAAATCATTCTGTGCATTCTTGACGTTCGAAAGCGGGAACATTGGGTACGTAGCAGAGTAACATAACCCCTAGAGGAAAATGTACATTCGTGTCTGGAAGTTGTTATCTGGCTTATGAACTTACCACCATATTACTCCCCCTTCAGTGAGTTTGAGGTGAGACGAACGATGCTATCGCACCAAGTGTTATGGTGACTTTTGCTGCAGATAGAGGGTTCCACGAAGGTTGCGTTTGGTGATTCAGAATCAGGGTCACCAATGCGCATTCCTTTAGGTTCGAACTCTGTACCATTGGATCCGTAGCCGTGTAACTTAAACGCTAGACAAAAGTGTACATTCGTGTCACGAAATTGTTATCTGGCTTATGAGCTTACCACCACAAACCTCTTACATCAGGTAATGTCTAGGTTCTTAAGAGTGTTTTAACGAACAACGAACAAAAGATGTGCCAATTTTTCTTTAAACCGAATTCTTGCCTCTTGAAATTGCATCGAGATCGTAAACAAAGAAGATTAAATACATTATTAAAAGTGAATCATAAAGAATATATAAGCACAATATTTATCGTAAAATTATTGAATTCATTAATTCAAACAATAACATATGTACTTTCTTTAAAAAAAAATTTTTTAATCTTCTATAACTTTACTTGTTTCTTTAAATTCCTTTTAATATAGATTATATTTCCATTAAAAAGTAATCCATAATTTTCATGCTTCAATTGCAACAATTCAAAAACTTTAAATGCAAACAAAAGTAAAAGCAAAAAAAAGGAATAAAGAGCATCTCAACTTAACATTTGCCAAAGTTAACTTACGCGGATGGATTTCCTTTGTACTCTTACGATTGATATCAAATTCATCGGCACAAGAGAAAAAAAATTACGTACACGAAGCTAACAAGCGTAAATTCACACCCGAATAGTCACTGAGTGCCTAAACCAACGAAATAACACGTCGACAAAGTTCCCGTCTAAGAATTTAATGGACCAAACATCATGTTTACAAGTTCATTGAAATCCTTGAAACATCTGGAGATGTTAAATATGGATGAAAAATTCACGCTTGTTTATGGAGAAGCTTTAAAACTGCTTTCATTCAAAATAAGTTAAACAAAAAAAATCGATATCAAAACATTGGGATTGGGCTTAGAAGACTGTCCTTTCTTGTTTCTTGAATACCTTTGTTAAATTCAGTAATCCTCTAAAAACGTAATGGAAGCGTAAAAAGCAAGATGATTTTTTTAGTTTAACAAGCCACCGGAGGAAGAAAAACAGCATTTTAATTAGTAGATGGTTTGATTTTTAGAGGATCTGTTTAATCCTTTTTTGTTTCTAACAATTTTTTATGATCGGTGTTTTAATTAAAGAGTTTGTATATTAATTAGAAGAGTCCCTCATGCGTTTAAATTAACGAATTTAAAACTGCTGATAAGTCTTAATTAATAAAATTTGTTAATTTTTGAAGATGATAAATACTAAAGGAATATTTTTCACGAGGAATGTTTGTAATCCAATTATAACATTCTCAAAATATTGTTCAAATAAAAGTTTTTTTGTTGCCTTTTGAATTTTAAAATTTTTATGCTAAAAATTTACATTTATTGACTACTTGTTTGAAAAATAGAAACGGCATTAAACAGTTATAATTATTTTTAAAAAACATTTTACCGCTTATTTTCCTGCTGTTTCGCTTTAATTTAGCTTTAAAAGTAAAAAGAATTTATCTTAGTAAAATTTTGATACTAATAGAAAATACACCACAAACTGAAATTATTTTTTGTTTCAATACTTAAACTACTGTAAGAGAAAATCAAAAAGTTATATACAATTAAATAAAGGCGGAAGTGAAAATATAATTTTGGAAAATAGGGTTCCCGAGTTTTCCCTCTCCTATTTTCGATTTTAACATTTGCAAAAGCCCGTGTTTGAAAAGTTTTAATCGGTAAATTTTAATTCCACCATAGCATTAAAAACAATAATTCACACTTAGTATTTAAATTTTAAAAATTTAGTAATTTTTAATTAATCAATAGAAAACCTTTCAGAAATCAAATCGATCTAATTAAAGAAAAAATTTGGTTTATGGGATTACAAAAACCGTTTTCGAGAGATGAAGCTTTGGATGATATAGTAATCTATTTTCATAGGTAAGCTCCAGCGTTTACTGTTCTGGTGACAACTAGCATAAGCCTGTTTCGCTAGTAGTTGAAATTATGTTTTGTGCCTATTTTTTTTCATTTCGTTACTTCTTTTCGTAAGTTTTTACTCCAATAAACTCCTCCAAACCAATCCATTTTACTGATTTCATCAAGTTTTTGGTGATTTTGGGAACCCTCTGCAGCACATTTAAATAATATTTTACAACTTCATTAATTAACAAAGTATTTAATTAAGGACAGCTGTAAAAATTGGTAGCATGTCTAAGAACCAATCTAAAAGTTTCTTAAAGCGATTTGTTTGCATTTTGTTGTTGCCATTCGATAATAAAGTTCAATAATAACTATATCTGTGCTAGGTCTGTTATAGATTTTTACAGTAATTACTTTCAGTTTTCATTTTATCTGCATTCCCTTTAAGCTAAAAATATAGCACAGATTTTTGAAAAAAGAAACTAAGAAACGTATAAAAGAACTCTGTCGCTGTAATGAACGTTAGGAAACGTTTTTCTTGAAGTATTAACATCACGTTCTGATCATTTCCTTTTAAAGTTTTAGTTCTAACTAGCTACAGCTCCGAATTTACTGTAGTTGAAAGGAACAAATGAAATAAGAAATTCACCATGCAGCAAGAACTGAACGATCGAAGAATATGAATATTCGACGTAGCCTTTTTATTTCTAAATAAAATTTCAGTGCATTCTTGTCAAATATTAAAATTTATTATCTTCTTAAATCTTTAAAGAAAAGTGACTTATTTTTATTACGACTGCCGACAAAATTCATTTCTTTCTTTATATTCAATCAGAAATCTACAAGATATTTTTAGATTTAATTTATTATTTCAATCATTAAACTTTAACTAAATTGCAGTAATTTAGTTTTATTCTTCTACAAATGGTGTTCAAATGTACGAAACGAAACTGTGGGTATAAATGAAGACTTTAAACAAAGTTTACACCATGAACCTAAGTATAACGATCCCCTTGATTAATGAGTTGAAGGATTCCTTGTTTCCAGAGTTCCTGTGGCCTTGACGAGACTCAGTCCTTCACAATCTCCTTGAGCTCACCGTCCGAATCGAAGGGCTTCCCTTTCACATTTCTTTTCGGGAGATCAAACACACAAAAATTGCAGGGTGACATGTCCAGGCTGTAGGGTGGATGCTCGAGCTATTCCCACAGGAACATGACCGATTCCACATGTGTGACCCTGGAGATGTATGGACGCACGTTATCAAGGAGCAGAACCACACATCCCATGAATAACCCCGGTCTTTTGTTCTTGATGGACCTGCGTAAGTCATCGGAGTGTCTCAGTACGCATCGAAGTTAATAGTTCTTCTGTGCAAGAGGAATTCAACAAGTCAATCAGACGGCGGTCTTTATATGTGCCTTTGATCTCTCCTGCGTATGCGGGTTCACGCGTAACCGTTATCATAGGTAAATATGTTAAAGGTTACGTTGTTACGACATTTCGTACCTTTTCATTTGAACAGCCCTTGTAATTATATTTAAATAAATAATTTTATTAAAAATTTCAATTTTATTTTTATTTTTTAAAAAAAGACTATAAGCAAAGTTAGTGAGCCTTCTTTATTGCGTTATTTGGTTTCGAAAGGCGAATAATTATGAATAATTTGGAAATTTTAATGAAGGTCTCGGAACAATAATTCGTAATGAAAATAGCTTTAAACTTTGGAAATTAATTCGAATTTTATGAGGAAATTTTTTTCTGGGTAGGTGGGAGACAATTTATCACTAAATGTGACCCTAATCATTTTTATTGCAAAGCAGTTTTTTACTATGTGTTGCAGTATTCAAATAGTGAACTTCCGACTTGTGTGAAGGTTGGTTGGAAAACAGGATATCTACATACATATATATAACGCTTATGTGGACGCAAAATAAAACCGAATTTGTTAATCACCTTTTGGCATCGCTTCGACCTCTCCCGGGAACATCAACACGCTGTTTAATAAGATTTCAAGCAAATGCTTTTCTTGCATCGGTTTTAAAAAAATTGTCAAAAAACGGACAAAATTTCTTACGATGAGTTTAAGTTCCGCCATATCGATTTTACAACGAAAACGTTGAGAAAGAGAAGAATCGAGAGAATGAAAATGCTTAAGAACCTTTCTTAAGATTCGTATCGAACGAGATAGGATTAAACATTTATGTGTGTGGAACGAAGTTTCCGAACTATAGGAGAATAATTGTGGGTCTATATCAGGACTCCGTTTTCTTTTTTTGACTGGCACGTGACTGGGAAAAAGAAGTAAATTCAAGAACCAAATTTGTTTTTTGGTAAATATCAACTTTTGAGTCTGTTTCTATGGTATAGTTCCCAAATTTGAAAAACTGTGAGAAAAGCACAGGTTTTTTTTTTTTTTTTCAAATTTGTTTCTTTGGTAGTTATATACAGTTATTTATAGTTATTTAAATGAAAGGCTATTTATGTTTACAAAGAACTTGATGCAGGTGATTTTTGCGAGTGTTCTCCTCTCTTTACATTTTAATTTCTTTCGCTGCTTTTTGAAATAAATTGAACCTGAATTCGTGTGTTGCTAGCCTAAAGTGATTTAGTAGAAGGGAGCAAGCTAAGTGATCTTAGAGGAACTGCAGTAGCAATTCTTGGGGATTGGCTAGCACAAGGCAGCAGGGAATAAAGTCCCCTATTTTTAAATCCCTTCGAGATTTTAATCATTCTTTGGGTAATCATTTATTGAACAAATCGTCCATGAAAACTTCTGCGAAATATATTTAAATTACAAACATATATCACGGAAAGACAGAATCCCAATAACAAAAAGATTTCAGCTCGATAAATGCAATATGAGGACCACAAATTGATAACCATTAAGCTTATTAAATGCAAACTACTTATTTCTGATAATGGTTCTGTAAACATTTATCTCTCACTAAATAAAAGCAAAAACAATTTTGAAAACTTAAATGCAATCTTAGCTTGGCACTTTCTTAAACTATATTGTGAAATGGGCAAATCTTGTTTTAACAAGCCTCTAGAAATCGCATCGAATCTAACGAATGTTTTCACCCTGGAGTGAAAGCATTAAATGTGTTTTAATGATGCGATCAGTGAAATAAAAGCACGTTTGTAAGCGATAACTGAGAACTGTCTATCTCCTCGTTTAGAAACGCCCCGTGGCAGGTCTGAAAACAGTGAAATTCTCGGCTTTCGCAGCTCAAATTAAAGGGACTAATGCAATTTCGAAAACAGATACGCAGCGCTTGGGGCTTGTTTGGTGATACCTGAAATTTAAATGCTTCATTTGAGAGAGTTTATGTTTACATTACCATTCTGTGCCTCTAGAGGTGTGAAGTTGCTCTCGGGTTGTTAGTTTTTCCTGTCATTTTCGAGTTTTACATCTTAAAAGCTTCTGAAATTTATCAGTTCTGATAATGTTTTGTTCTCTGAAAATTATTTTTTGTTCAACCGCGATAACAATATATGTCCCTCTGTCATGACTTCTGGTATAGTAATCAAAAATTGAACTTCAGGAAAATGTTATTTTTCAAAAGATATTCTTGAAAAATGTAATGTATTGAAAAGCACTTTTAGAAAAGTTTTAATAAATCAATGTTTCGTATTTAACTTTCTATGCTTCGTGATTTTCATAAGTATCCGCTTTCCTAGGATTTTAATAGCAAAATGTTCTTTTTTCAGATGTGATCGCCAAAAAAAGATGTGCAGCGAATCTTTGCGTCTCAGATCCCTTTGAGTCTGTAAAACACATTTTAGAATTTTGCCTATCTGTGAACCGATAATTTCTAAACGCGATGAGCTCAAAGAAACAAATTTGGTATATAAACTTTTCAGCAACTTTAAATATTTGTAAAATTTTTGAATGAAATACATTCAGAAGAAATCTATGAATCTGGCTGTTGAAATCCAAGTAAACACGATAACTACAAAAGATATAAAGCTTTATGGATATGAGTTAGCACAAATGTCTATCATCTAAATTGTAGATCTGTATCATTTTTTAATTAAAATATACGGATAAATTCATTGCTTACCGATGGATATTCGCATGCACGTGAATACAATAGCTCGAAAATGCATTATTTAAATAAAGTTCGGTATGCCATCTTGTGATTACAATTGTAATTCTATGCTAAATTTGGTTTCCAATTATTCTGAAAAAAGACAAACAAAATACATATTCAATTTTAGAGAATTTGTGTATGAACCACACAGGAGAGATTAATATATGTGCCAAAGATCTCATGCTATATTTAATAAACCTTCTAGATTCAAAGTCAAGTGATATATTTCGTAACTACTGTTAGCTTAATCCGTGAAAGGGCGCTCATGACTTTTTCTAAAAATTCACAATTTTATGGGAGGATGATTAATATTATTAGAAAATATTCAAAAAAATTGGGAAGACCACTATTACCGGTTAAATTATCATTTTCTCGTAAATGAATATCTCTTACAAATAGGAGTGCCTTGCTTGCCTATCATTAGCATTAAGGACTGTCTTGAAATCATTAGCTATCATATGAAATAAAATTATTTGAAATCGGCACTGCAGTTTTTGTTTGGGGAATTTTATAAAAATATATGTCTCTTCCTATGGAGAAAGTATAGTAAGGATTTTGAAATTTGATCTAGATGGACAATCCATCATGGATCTTTTTATAAGTTGCAACTTTTTATATAAATAAATATTGGAGAAATCACTTCAATTTCTGTGCTGGGGGAATTTCAGTGATTTCCTTCGTAAAGAATGAAGTATAAATAAGTAGTTAAATTTCTCTTGAAAAATAACTCTTAAGTAAACTTGTAACGACTTTTAATGATATATGTAGAACATGATTTTCGTATAAAGAAAAAAAAATGAACAGTGGTTAGAAATGATAAATAATTCTTTAATTTGCTAATTTTTAAAATGTTTATAATTAAAAATTGGTAATTTCTAAATATTTTCTTAGATTATACTACCAATACATATATATATAACATGTATAATACATTATTTATTTTTCAATTCCATAAATATATATATTACATTTCCGTTGCCATTTATTAACTCAGTTTTCTGCAAAATTATTGTATGAGAATATATCAAGAAAAACACATTCTTATTGTGTCAGAATATATAAAGAAAAATGTATTCATTTAGAAACAACATTTATAAAACTGTAAGTATATTTAAAGATAGTATATTTTTTTATAATAATACTTTTTTTAGTATAAAAGTTTAACTAATCACTGTTCTTCAGGTTTTAACAAAAACTTTAAAGTTAACGAATTCGTCAAAGTTCTTTCAGGCCTACACCATTTAAATTCTTTAGCTGATATACTTTCTGGCAGCAAAAAAATTACGAACTTGCTCCCTTCCATTTTAATGTATTTCTTCTACGTATTTTTCGCTAACTTAGCCATTTTATAAGCACAAGATTATATTCTCGCGATTTTTTTAAATCCAAAATGTCTGCCTTTTTCACAGTCTCTTTCTTTCTCCTTCAGCTTCAAACCAATTCTTTCTGATGTTTCGATATCAACGTATGAGAATCACGTCTAACGTGTCTCCTGTATTTTTCCTTTCGAAATTTCTGGAAAAGCTGAAAATGCGACAAATGTCAAAGATGAATATTTGCCAACTGGTGCATGATACTTTGTGGAGTGACTAGTATCAGCAGTTCTGTTCCCCGTGCTGAATTTACATCGTCGGATGGTAAGATAGCGAGTTTCTCAGATTCTTTTTGAGTTCACTAAATTTGATTTCGGATTGCTCTTTTTAAATTATTTGACTTCGTTAGTAGTTTCTCTAGCTTTTATCTACATATAAAAAATTGAGCATTCTTTTGTTTGTTATAATCTTACATACTTCAACAATTCTTGATAGATTCGAACGAAATTTCGTATACATATATTTTAGCACCTAGAAATATCATCAGCTTTATAATAAAGTTCTCAAGACTGTCTAGAGAAAGGTGAAATGGGGGTTGTAATATTAAATTATTATTATTTTCCGCCATAACGTCTGAAGAAAGTACCACACAAAAAACTCATTTTTATAAAGTTCTAAAGTTTTTTTAAAAAGTTTGCTTTATGATGATATAAGTTTCATTGTAGATTTCTTTCACTGGAATTTTAATATTTTTTTAAGTTAATTTAAGCAGAATTTTTATTATTTTCAATTTGTGGTGAAATATTAAACTTACTTCACTGTTTAATAATATAATTTCCATGCTTCTATCATTATTATTATTTTCTACAATTAACTATCTTTTAAAACTATTGCAGTATTAGTTCGAAAACTGTTAGACATAAAAAAGTACTTTTTTTTTGGATATACTGAAAACAAATGGAACAAATAAGTGTTATAAGTACGAAGTTTAATTGAACATACTAAAAAGATTTGATGCTATCAGCACAATATTAATAATATTTTTAAGTTGGCTTTGCTTTATATAAACTGAGGGAAATAAAATCATGTACATTATGTACAGAATGCAGTGTTTTACAAAATAGAACTGGACCTCGAGATACTGAATTTGGCTCTCACTCATTTCTTGATTATTATTTTTTTTTTTTTTTTTTTTTTTTTGCCATGAAACATTTTACAAAAACTTAATTAGATTTTCAATTAACTAAAAAGTAATGGAAATCATAAAGTTTTTTCGATAATTTTGGAATATCTTATTGCATAAAGATCATTTTTAGATCTTGAAATTTAAAAATTGTTTCTTTCTAATTTAAAGTTTTTCTTCTTTTGTTTCCAAATAGTTTTTAAATTTTAATAATTCTTTTGAAATAAATATGTACCATTGTTTTCTGATAATTCTCCCCTATATCAATATTTTTCTCAATTTTTTCTGTCACGTATTTTTATCACTGTTAACATTATGAAGAACATTATGACTTATTGGATACTCAGCATATACTGTCTTACTGAAAGTGCAAAAAAATGATTTTTTTTCTTTCGATTTTCTCATATAATCATACAATTTGATAAGTTTTGTATTTAGCTTCGTAATAAAGCGAATAAATTGTAATATGAATTTAAATATATTTTCTTTGGCCGGTTAAATTCAAAATTTTATATAGATCTACAAATATACGATTAACATATACCAGATTTTTTATTCATTATGTTCACACACATATATATAGGGTTAAATAGAAACCAATCCTCAACTCATTTTACTCAAAATTTGAACTAGATCTGTAATTGAATTAGTAAATCATAAATTTAATAAGTTTTATTCACTGCCAGTACCAATGTTGCTAAATTTAGAAATTGAACAGTGAAAGTAAAACTATTAAATATGCATTATGTATTACTTTTTTAAAAAATCAGTTTTCTAAAACATTCGCTTATGTGGTATTATCTCTAGTAACACGTAATTTCGCGCATTACAGTGAGGAATACCACGCCTGTAGTTTTGAATTGCAATTCTGGGAATAAAGAATAAAAACCCAATCATAGAAGCTCTATCGAAATACTAATTGCAAATATTAATCAGATTCGATCCAAAATCTTCATATTTAATCAAAATAAAGAAAAAGTTATTAAAATATTGTACACTATATTAAAAGAAGTTAAAATAATAAATACACATAACTTTCCTACACACAGCTATCTTTGAGTCCTGCTAGAACAAACTGAGCAACAAAATCCAGGAGCAGTTTCCTAATTTTTAAAGTGCGGCAGCCATGGAAGAACAAACCTCAACATTACAATTTTACATTTTTGCAGGATTCTGAAGGGGCCTCGGAGGCCTGGTGGTAAAGTCTCGGCTTTGGATCCGGAGGGTTGCAAGTTCGAGTCCCGAATCCACCGAAGAACCACCGTATAAACGAGTTTGTTGCACATTAACCCTTTATTTACTGACGGTACTTAAAAATACCATTTAAATCTAGCTTATATCTTTACTAGATGACTATTTTTGCCGATGGTATTCTAAAGAACACGGGGAATGTAACCCGAATAACATGAAATTAATATAAGCTAAAAGTAAGAATTAAAAATATTTAATTAATAATTAAACTAATTAAGATACTTCTGTTAATTACATTTTTTCTTGGGTTCCCTGTTATTATTTTGCAAGGAAACTAAACGGCTGGTGCATAAATGAAGTTGAAAAATTGATGGCGACATAATTTTGTAAATAAATTGTTAAATCCGTCAGGGTCAAACGTCCTCCCGCTGGTGTGGAGAGAGGGGATACCAGCTCAGGTGCCGTCCTCGTCATCTGACAGCGATTCAAAACTACGAGGTCCGTCCAAAAATAGCCCTAATGTTGCTTCAAAATGGGCCTTTAATATAACTAACCAATCCAGGATTCTGAAATGCAGAATTGCACCATTCCTATTTGCTCAGTACTTTTGCAACATTGGTATTCTAATTCATTCGTTTTCCGATTAATAAGTATTTTTCGAAAATTACTTATGAATTTTTAGATTCTATTAGGTAAAACTTCCTTTTATTTAGAATAGAACTCTCTGCACATCTATTTCCGTTCTGCGCAGAATTATCCTACAGAAAATTTATTCATTTAATTGTCTTGTTTTAGTTTAAAATGTATATATATACTTAAAAGAATCCTCTACTGAAGTGTAAAATGCTAAATCTGATAATATTTGCAGATAGAAATCTTTATTATTCCTTTCAAAAAGAGTTTGGTCTGAAAAACGGCGATTCTAAACTCCAAGAAAAATGTCTATTTATTTCGAAACACAAAGATGCTCAAGATTGATGAGTATTACAAAATGAGAGAATACATATCTCTCTGATGATATAGAGCAGAGATGAAAAAAACCATCCCCCTGACATCTTAATTGCCTTAAACAGGTGGACTTGAAGTCTCCCACCACGAGTTCCTCTTTTTTCCTTAATTTGTAAAAATAAATAAATTACCATTTCTATAAATCATCCATGTAGATGCTCTGTTATTTTAAAAATATCTATACTAAAGAAATTGAAAGAAAATAATACAAATTTATAGAATTTGTATAGAGAAAATAAAGCTAAAAAAGATGTAATTATATTTTTTAACTTGTGACGCAGTATAGTTTTGCTTTTTATATTTCTCACTACTATTTTACTTCTTATTTTTAAAATACATTCATCTTCTCGTAATTATATAATTTTTTTCACTATTAAGTATACCATCATGCTCCATCCAAAGTATAAAATCCATTTAAATTAGATCATTTCTTTTGTTTTAACGAGTTTAGCTGTTTTGCAAAAGTGTAAAAAATCGTCATGCGATAAATCAGAGGCTTTAGAAAGCATGAAAGCGCTCCAGCCCGACATTATAGCGATAACACCAAAATTGCATTTCTCGATGAAACCACATTAAATAATTTTGCTTTTTATTCCTTTTAGAGAGACGCCTGCAGAAAAGAATTCATTTTTGAAATTTTTCCCTACTTGAAGCGGGAAACGCGTTTTGCATCATTTATCACACCAAACGATTTTTTTCCCATAGAAAACGGTCACAACTTTGCTTTTGAATAAAAAAGGTCGTAAATGATTGATTTATATGAAGTAAGCGGTGGCAACACTTACCGAAAAGCATACCTTAGTGCTTTTTAATTTTGAATATTTTATACATTAATGAATTTTTCATCGATGCTTTTTGGCTTGAAGTTACAAAATTTATGATGGGCATTATATTCATTATATTTTAATTTCCAGAACCTATTATAAAAGCATTAAAAAATAACTTGACTGAAAAGTTATTTAGCAGTTACTTTTAGTGTTTGTTTTCAAAATGGATATAAACAAGCAATTTAATTATCAAATGAAGGCCAAATAGTAATAATCTACTTTGAAACGTTATTAAGATACATTGCTTTTTTATAACAATTTTTTTTTTAAAAATTATTGGAATTATCTTGTATTTAATGGCTATAATAAATAAACGGGGAAGGGAAAAAAATTATTTCACCGTCATTTTGGTTCGAAAATGAAAATAAATATCTCAATGCGCCCGAATTTTAAATTTGTAACAAGAAAAGAATTTTCTAAATGTGGCATTTATAAAAATTACTTATTTTAACTAATTTCTAATTTAGTTTTTAAATTCAGCCTAAAGGTAAGAAGGGATATCGTATTTGCACTTTTTTTCTCTTAATTCAACTCAGTTATGAAATTGAATTATTAGACAAAATTGTTTAAGTATAATTATGAATAGTTATAATTTCTCAAGAGTTTTTTGTATGATATTGACCATTTAAAGAAAATTTATTCAAGAATGAAATCTTAGAGCGCTGCTAAGATAATTGCATAATTGCATCCGAAAAATATTTCAATTTTAGAAACAGTTTAGTTTTTTTTAATAAGTTTTCATTAATTTATATCTCTTCATTTCGAATCCGAAGAGAAAAGAGAAAATTCTAGAATTCTGGGCAAGAATTCATTCAAAATTAGTAACTTAATTTTATAACGTTTTATTTTACTTTCTAAATTATTTTTAAGACTTGCTTTCATTACAATTATTTGATTTTTATTATTTAGTAGCTATTACCTGCGACTCTTTTCGCATGGAAATTTTGACTTATATGTAAGAAAAACTATCAAATAATGACAAATAAAAAAATACTAACCTAAAAACAATACATTTAAAAGTATAAATATATACGGGAAATATATAACATAAATATAATTTAATAACAAAAACACACAACTAAAGTAAAAACAATTTATTTGCATAATATACCAAAAATAAAACAAAACAGCAAATCAAGTCCGCATTTCTTTACAATCAGGTCAAATCCATTTTATTTATTGATCGAGATTGAGATAGCTGCAACAGTATTATACACCTAATTTTCAAACTTTCAATTTAAATGAAAACACAGTAGTCATCACGCGCAAACACAGTTGATGACACGACAATTACGCCCGAACTTTACAGGCGTCTGCATCTGGAGCTAGATTGTGTCAATCTTAAAGCTCATTGGTTATTTAGCAATACGTTTTAGACCAGTGATGGGGAAACTACGGCCCGCGGGCCAACTCCGGCCCGCGGAAAGGTTTAATCCGGCCCGTTTAAGAGTGCCGTCGTGAGAATATTTGAACGCATTCTTACTTCGTAATGTGACGACCCGCATAAAAACTACCTGCGGCGATATTCAAAACACAGTAGTTCAAAACACAATTCAAAAATATCTTCAGAATTTGAAAGGAGATTTCAGGACTTTAGAAAAATGGAACCAGAGTTTAGTATTTTTGCTACCCCATTCAATGTTAATTACGAAGAAGTTGATGCAAAATTTCAACTTGAGTTAATAGAACTGAACTGTAATACTCTCCTGAAGCAAACTTTTCATACAGTACCATTACTAGAATTTTATAAAAATTTAAGTCCAGATAATTTCCCAAATCTAATTACTCATGCAATGAAGATAATGACAATGTTCGGCTCATCTTATAAATGCGAATAAATCTTTTCAACAATGAAGCTTAGGAAATCTTCTTTAAGAAACGGAATTACAGATGAGCACCTTTCATCAGTTTTAAGAATTTCTGCTTCGCAAATGGAACCGGACTATGATGAAATTTTGATAAAACAGTCTCAATTTCATTTTTCTCATGCACCATCAACCAGTAATGACACCAGAAAATAAAGTGATAATACTTCACATCAAGAACTACACTAAATTACTTTTATATTTTGTGCTTATAATTTTCTTATCTTTTGCTTTTTTACTATTAAAATAATAAGTGTATGTAATAATATATGTATATGTTTATAGAACACATAAATTTTTTAACGATTAAGCATTATTCTTTGGCCCGCTACGATCGTCTAGTTATTACAAATGGCCCGTCTTAAAAAAAGTTTCCCCACCACTGTTTTAGACTATTGTCTATGGACGCAAGACAAATGTTTATTTAAATACTGTTTTTTTTAATTAAAAAAAATGAGCGTTACATAATTTGCACGTGTTATACATTTTACATTAGCAAGAAGACAAAAACAGAAATGATTAATGGCTACTCTTTTTTTTAAGCCTATACGAATTGCTTGCCAACCTTCTACGGTTGCCGAGCTTCAATGACGTCATATCAGAGTTAGGCGCAGACTCACTCCCAACTTCTGAAACAGGCGCTTCGCGTACTTTCAACTGGGTTGGGGTAAAGCAATGCAGATTAGAATTTTTATTACATTTATTCTGTTTTCTTTTAATTTAAAAGTACTTCAGAATTAATCAGAAAGATCGATTAATTAATAACATTTGATTTTAAATACATCAAACAAAAAGAAAATAAATAGAATCGTTTGAAATAATCGGTCGAAATTCTCCTAAGCTTAAACTCATCTCTGTAGGGGGAAAAAACCGGAGCCTTATCTTTGGTGGGATTTGGCGTTAGCTTTTTGGTGAGAAAGTTAATTTGTTAATTAATAAAAAATTAACCACTCATTTAACCGGGATAAAAAGTAGTCTATATTCTATTCCTGATTATAATCTATCTTTGTGCTAAATTTCATCCAATTCCGTTCTGGCCTAATTGTGTAACAAACATTCTTCCATCCAAACTTTCACATTTATATATTAGTATAGATAAGAAAATAAAATCAATGATGAAAACAATTAACTAAGATTTTTCATTGTATGAATGGCAGATGACTAAAGTAAGTAAATCTTCAGACATGATTTTTGAGGAATAAGATCTCAGAATTAAGGTATCCGATTACGTTAAAAACACTGGCTATCAACTTCATTGGCGAATTTTTTTTAATTGATATTCCTTGTAATTCAGACTTTTCTCCTTCCAAAACAGTTGATCTTTTCTGGGATAAGGAAGGTCTGACCTATTATCCAGAGTCACAGACTTTTTTCTGCAAAAATTTTTTAATTTCAATTAGCTTAAAACTTTTATTTCCATAAAAATTCTCCACCGTTAACAGGATATCATAAAAACTATTAGAGGTATTTACATAAAAATTTCAGCGTGTATTTTAAATATTATGGGCAATGAAATGAATCAAAAGTTTTATTTGTAGTGAAATGCCTTTTTCATTTATTGGTGTTTATAAAAAAATTAAGTAGTAAATTTATTCAGAAAAATTGCATATATACGAATATTTTCCCCGTAACGTCTTTGCATCTCAAAATTTTTCTTAGATTTTGGCTCAATTCATTCATTATTACATTCTATAACTCGTGTGCAAAGAAAAATAGTATTTCTGCAATACAATTTTGTGTAGAGTGTTAACCATTTATACAAATTATACATTTACTGCAAATTTCCCTATTTCTCAAAATATATATCTTCAAATAATTTTGCTCTATATATAGTATTTTGTATTATATTTGACAGTCTATCTAGAAACCATAATTTTAAATATTTTTTAAATCCAATTTTTCAAAAATTTTCCCTCGAACGTAGTCGGATACCTTAAAATTAGTACTTATCGGTTTAGTGACGATCAAAAAGAGCCAAGAAAAAAATGCCACCAATTTGGCGATTTCTGCTGGAAGCTTATTATTCACACATGATTTAATCAATATCTATACCTGCACTTCCGAGAAGTTTGTTAAAACATAAAAATTCTTTAAAATCATTAAATGGTCTTCAAAAAGGTTCGAAAAAAAGGCGATTTCTTTTAACATCATTAAAAACATCTAATTTCAAAAGCATGGATATAGGGAAAAGCAGATGAATTTATAACAGATTTAATCTTAGTTTTATAGGTATCAGCAGAAAAACAAAGAAAAATAAATGTTTTGTCTTTCTCCAAACAACACTTTTTATCTAGAGCTCACAAACTGGACGTGGGTACATATACTTTGGAAAGTAGGAATGCGCAACTAAGGGTGATTTTTTTTATATGCTTAGTAAAAGTCAAAATAAATTTTAACGTTTTCCGCAGTAACTTTCATGAATTTTACATCTCTAAGAAAATTTCTATATCATCTTAAAATTGAAAAAATTATCTTATCAAGAATACTATTTTTCCTACTAAATTTTTCTATTTTTAATTAACTATAAAGGAATTATTCAAACATACTTTCTAACAACATATTTCAAATAAAAATTAAAGAAAAATTTATCCTATGAGAGCACGTAAGGTATACATGAAAAAGTTTAACTTTTTAGCTGCAAGCTCTTATTACAGAAGAGTTCAAATTAGAGGGTTAGGTTTATTCTTACTAAAAACAAAACCTAGAAATTATAATTTTCAGCACGTTTGTACAAAATGAAATGAGTATAAAATTTTGATATTTTTCTGAAAAATAGATGCAAAAAAAGTCTTTTGCGACTTTTTAAAATGTAAATAGTAATTCAAAAATTCTGCATTATATAAAATAAACATGATGCATCTATAAGTATATCGATTCTAGTCAATTCTTCAACAGACAGTTTCAAAACCCTTTATGTGTGGATAATTATGCATATGTAATTATAAAAAAGGTCCAGATGTAGTAAGGAATTGTGTTTTTGAATTAAAAATATTCTCAAGAATGTCATGTTCTGATATTTTATAAAAATACTCGGCTCTGTGAGTCATGTTTAATAAAATAACACAAGGTAAATGTCCAAAAAAGGAAGACTAAAGGTGGGCTTACACGAGACCAACTACTGCGCGCAATCGGTGTCCCTGTATTGTCTTCTTATGAACAGATGAGACAATGTCGGCTGTCCCGATGGGACAACCTTTAGCCATTGTCCCATTGTGGTAATGTGAATTTCCGGTTGTAGGTGTGATCTTCTATTGCATGCATTAGTTGGCCACATGTGAACCCAAATTAATTTTCGATTTAATTTCTAATCCGGAAATAAAAATAATAAGAAACCATCCACTGATAATCCAAATTAGGGGACATGGGAGATTTCCTGCATATGTCCAAAGATTCGGAAGAATGTCAGAAAATAAATGCATTTGTGGATAAATTGGCACAACAACTATTTAATGGAATGTATTGAAATCTCAGAGCTAAATAAAAACCAGAAGATTGTAAATAATGATTTTACAGTACTGGTGGCACTAAGTAATCTCAAAACCCTGAAGGACATGATGTCAAAGATTTTCAGTTTTTTTACCAACAATTTGAGAGCATGAAGGTGAGGAAGGACAGTAATGAACTGCCTCGAAGTGAGAGATAGTTTGACGGATCGCTCAATGTTAGGATGAAAAATACCCAAGACAGCAGTCGACCACAACAAATCCTGTCGATACTGCTGCGTTCAGAGGTGGCGTGGTGGTCGGCTGTATGAAAGAAATTAAATAATTGTTCTAATGTATATCACCCGACACATACTCATTTACCTCTATTAATAATAGATATTAGAGCATCACCACTATCTCCTTTAACGATAAAATAATTTCTTCTACTATTTTAATAAATATTTTGAAGACATATTCTGTAGTTCTGGAGCTTTCAACTTAGCAAAAGAAAATAGATTCTTTTATCTAAATAGTTTTATATGAAAATGGTTTATAAAATTACTAAACGTATCTTATTTACTATAACAAAACAAACTTGGTCCCAAAAAAATATGTTTAAAAGTATTTTCCATTACTTTTTTTATCGAAAAATAAGAAAGGTCTTTTTCATTCTTCATGAACAGTAATTTAGTGTTATTGATGCAAAAACATGTATTTAAATAAAATGTAATTCCCGAATCTGTCATCTAAAGTTGAGAAAAATCTCGATACATTTCAGAAGAAAAAAAAATCTGCGATGTTGTCGAATAAAAGACAGGATCTGTGATCAAAGAGTATATCCTGCATCATTGCAATAATCTTTAATATGTACTGGAACAATGGGACCAAATGAAACTCTCTGTCCCATCTTATATGACATAAAACACGTACAAATAAAAACTCAAAGAGAGGATGGGAAGATGAAAGAAAATGTAATATCTCCTTTGATTTTCGAGTGATGTAATCTATACTTTTTCTGGAACTTTTCATCATTCTGAATGTAATTTTCGTCTTTTAGGTCGTAAAGAAAGTAGTAAACGAATCCTTAGATCCCTTCAATTGAAGACACGAAATCTGGTATGAACTTTGGAGTTTTCGGTGCAACTTTCGCTGCATCATTACAAAAGTTTGACTTTCTGTTTCTTACAGATTTGAAAAAAGGTGAAATGATTAAATTCTTCCGTTCTCGACTTGGAGGCGTTATTAAAAATGAAAGATTTTCTCACGAAATCAGTTTTGCATATTTCTTTAACGAGATTTAAAGCAGGATTTTGGTTAAAGAAAGATATGGCAGAAAGAGAAAGATATTCTATACTAGAAAGATATTCTCAAAGCAACCAATTTCTATAGTGTGGTAAACTATTAGTATTTTCATGTAATTGTGGGCTAAATTATAAATATTTCCTTGTTTAGTAGGGATAAATTTTAAGTATTTACTTGTTATGGTGGGATAAATTATAAATATTTGCATATTATGGTGGGATAAGTTATAAATATTTACATGTCAGTGCACATAATTGTTCACAAACTCATACATGACATATCCTTGGTCTTATTTTGTAAAATATTCTTGTACACTAACATTTTAAGCATAAAACATTCCATTTTTAGTTGTTTAATATTGGCCAAGACTTCAAGTTATGATTTTCATTATTTCAGACGACTTTAGATTATTTAAGTAGCTGTCTCAAGGACCATCCTCAATCAATCCATGCGGTTCCTTAGAGCCGTCATTAGTTGTTCTCAAATAAGGAAATTCGAAAATAAATAACTCAATCGGTTTAAGCTGCTAATAAAACTTTTTTGTTATTGCTATTTAAAGTGTTTATATATAAAGAGTATTTTATCAAATATATGTGATGAAATCAGACGGTGTATAAAAATATCAACTTAATAATTTCTACCGCTGTATATTAATTGACTTAAATGCTATAAAGAATAAATTTTGGGGTCGTCTTGCTTGGATAGGGTGAGGGAATATTGGAAAAATGTGTATAATTGTTTAAAAAATTAGCATTAAAAATATGTCTGGTCTTATAACTAATAGAAAATAAAATTTCTTCATTATTTATAAAAATAGACAATATTAACTTATATTTTGACGTTAGGTTTACTTGAATGCTTGGAAATTCAGAGGCCAGGAAATTCTACCCACAACATTAAAACTAACAAAAGCATATGTGGAAAGATTCCTAAATTGCCACTAAAAGTAAATAACCATAGCTTGCTTCGATAATGAAAGGTACTAAAGAAAATAAAAGAAGAAACAGAAAATGTTCTTTTTTAAGTGACCAGTTTTATTATTACTAGTATTCTAGGTTTATATAACTTTTTGAAATATTTATATATATATATATATAGAGAGAGAGAGAGAGAGAGAGAGAGCAAAAATGAAAGCTGCGATTTCAAGTTATCATGCAAGACCATTATTTTTAAGTCATTATTTGTCTTAATTAAATTCATTAACCAATTTAAACCGATTTGAAACAATCACGAAGCTTCTTTATCATTTTCTACCCCCCGCCCAAAATATGTATATTTGCTATTTCCAAATGATAAACTATTTATCAATAAATTCTTAAACATATTAATTTATCTAGTATTTTTATGAAAACAATATTTTTTGAGAGCACGAATTGCTATTTCCTAAATTTCTCAGATCATAAAACTGCTTCATAATGGATTAATCTTAGAACAGGAGTGAAATCCTTTAATGTTTTCCACGTAAGAATGAATAAAAAGAAATTTATTCATTGGGAAAAAGCGGAAATATTGTTATCGAAATTGTTATTAAACGAGAGTGAATTTTTTAAGTATATTATAAAAATTAAATTATTGAATTTTCTCCGAAAAAAAATAATAGCTATGATGTCATAGTTCTATGTTAACTGTCAAAGAAGCATAAGTAATAAAGCAATACTGATAAAAGCTGGTCAATCTTTTAAAATCGCATCTGCTGTCAAAGAAACATGCATACTAATAAAGCAATACTGGTAAAAACAAGTCAACCTTTTAAAAACGCATCTGCTCTCAAAGAAGCATGCATAAGAGTAATGCAGTACTTGTAAAAGCAGTTAAACAAATATACGCGATTAAAAGGTGTAGTGGAATATTATCATTTATACTTTATTCATTGCCTACGCGATTTCGAGCTTTAATTATTCATTGCCTTCAATTATTCAAAAAATCTACCCTTCCTAAAACAACACCATGGTTTCCCATGATATATAAAAAAAACATGCATTAATCCTTCAATAAAAATAACCAGGAGGAACTTAAACTACAACCTAAAAATAAGCTAATCATTTTACTTATCCGAGTTATAAAATGTGGACAATTATCTCCAGCAAAACTCGGATCAAACCCATAAACTTTATAACAACATTTATAATAAAGTTTATGCGTAGAAAAACACTCGTTCCTTTTAATGAGACAGGCTCATTAAGAATACTTTATGAAGTTCACTATGCAGTTGCCACACAAACCTCAAAACTTTTCACATATTCATACATATATATCGTCTGCTAAGAACTAACTCCGTAACTCTCTTTCAGCTGCTGCGATGATTATTAGGCTCATAATCCTCTTAGCGAGGAACTTTCTTTAATCTGGCAAACGAGAAGTGAGTCGACGCAATCTAAAACAAGAAATTTCAGCGGCAAGTAATGCAAAATGTGGGCTTATAAGACTTTACTGTTCGAAATATAGATTACAGAAGAACAACTTCGAAACGGGGCGATGAATACGTTCCAAAACTAATTATGCTCCTTTGCGAATGTGGGATTTTTTTTCTGACTTTTTCCCAAGTATTATTTTTTGTGGGTGTAAGAACTTGAAATTAAAATGCAAATTTGTTCTTTTTTTCTTACGCAATGGATTTTTACATGGCTGTATAATTGCTTTTTGGGTTTTATTAGTTTTAAAATTTAATTAGAAAATTTGTAGGAAACAAAATAAGTCTTAAGTCTTGTATTATATTTTTTATTAAAGAAAATAGTTGTGACCTGTTATTAATAATCAGCTTAGTATTTTTTTATTTAATTCTACGGGGAATTCAATTTTTTCCCATCTTCAAACGGTTTCATTTTGCTAACTAAGAAACAAAAGACTTCTTTTTAAGATTATGAAGGCATACTTTCTTGTCAAAGCAAAAACGGATTAGGATATATTTTAATATTAAAATAAAGTTTATCTGATCATGTTTTAAAATACTGTTGTCAGAGGATTCAAAAAGGAAATTTATTTCACTCTGAGTGTGCAAAATTTTTATTAGTGTTTTTATTTCATCGATTAGGGTGCCTCATAATTTTCTTTCCTATTTCTAATATAAAATGAATACATAATATTTACAATTTAAGGTAGTATTCATTTTGTTCTATAAGTTAAAAACGTATAGATTCGTCAAAATTCTGAAAACGAGTGTTTTGACGATTATAATACAGTCTATTTGCATACTTTGTATAAGGGAAAATTAAAGATATATATAAAAATTTCCAAATTCTTGATTTCAAACTTACGATCCAAACAAAAGCTATAATCTATCTTTGCCTACACCACAAAAGAAGTTTAATCGGTGTCACAAAGTTTTCTCCGAATTTTAAAACACTTCGGAAAATTTTTCAGCTCTGGGCTGTTAATCAGCCAGTTGAATACCAGGACGTAATGACTGAGTGCGTGGATAAAAAGGAATTTTGCTATAAATAAGAGCATGGAAGTTAGAAGCTATCTCTTTTGATTCTTTTTGACTAAAGTGATGCGGTAAGTGTTTTGTTAAAATCAGAAAAGATAAAAGAATTTTTATTTTAAACATCAAAGAGTTTTAGAAAGAAAGAATACTTAATGAAGTAGATTTAGAATACTAATGGAAAATAAAAGATTATGCATTCTATTAAAAATGTATTTGGACTTGTTTCTCTTTCTTATAAAATTTAAATAGTCAATTAAAAGAAAAAAAGGAATTCACATCAAACAAGAAGCTGTTTCAATACCAGAAATGGGTGGTCTCAAAATTTGGATATTTTAAACAATTACTAATGAAGGTATATGAAAGATTTACTTAAAACTGTTGTTGCTGATTATTAAATAATAAAAATAAAAAGGTTTAAAATGATACTTTTTGTAAATCTATATAAATAAAAATGAATTTTTGACTATGTCTCTTATGTGCTGCCGTACTGCTCATTCAGTTGCATTAAAACTTCGAATACTTATTGCTTGCAGTCACGGGATGGTTATAGGCATAGTAAAATTATCTAATATATAAAAAATATTTTCGAATCTATTTACCGCATCTATGAATCAAAGATTATTGACAAAATAATTCGCCAAGGAGATACAACAGATTCAGAAAAAAATACTAAATTCACGTCTGCTTGAAGGTTATAGGCAATGGTACAGTTATCATATCTGTTACATAAAAATGAATTTTTGTATGTTCATATTCTCTGCGCTGCCGTACCGTTCAACCAATTGCGATGAAACTTGGTAAAATTTATTGTTCGCACTCCCGCGATTATTATATTTTAAAATTTATAATTGACAAGAGTCGGACAGTAAACAGCACATCCCATTCGGAATTAATTGCACATATATCAAGCAAAATAAAATTACTATGATAGATGCCAGTCACTCTGCTCACTAACTTTGCCTGCAGCAAGTCGTACATATTATTCAGAGTTTACCTCACACATACAAAACAAAATTATTATTATTATTGATGCCAGTCAAGGTAAGTTACATATAATGTTATTTTCTAAAGTAAACAGTGATTTTGCTTTTTATTAGGTGAATCTACAAACGATATTTCGATTATACAAATGCATATCGCGTCGACTGCTTCTATAAAAAATATGTTCGAATGTTCGTCTTTTAATTGACCTGACAAAGCAACATCTAGAAATAAGACTATCCGAGCTTCCCGAACAAATGAAAAACGACAAGAGAGCAATAAAACAGATCATTTACAAATTACAAATTTACGCAAGTCGCAAATATCAACATGAGTAAATTTTAATGATATTCCAAAATTATTTCTTCTGCAACAGCAACGAGCCGGATACCAGCTAGTGTTCTACAAAAAGTTATACTTTTTATTAAAAATATATAGATCAAGGTAAAAATATAAAGGTTACTTCAATGAAGAAATAGTCTGAATTAAAATTTTAATTGCATGCCAAATATTTTGTCATTTTTTAATGAATATATGCTAATTTTATAGCTTACATTCTTCATTGTAGCTTAATTTCTTTAAAATATTTTCTTCACCATCTTGAGGATTCTCTGGTTCTTTTTTTATCTCTATATTCCTTTTTACTTTGTGAAACTATTTTGTAATTAAATATTTAGTTTGGAAAGCATTTTATGTACCTCCAGATCTTATATCATTTTGTTATAGGAAGCTGTATTATCATATGGGAACATGATATTGTTTTCGATTTAGGTGTTATGAAGCTTCAAAATGCGAAGGCAACAAATGATTGAAGCCTCAAAATGCGTGGGCAATAAATTGGCGATTTATTCCTTTTTTTTATTTTTGAATCGGTTTTCACAGTATATAGCTTTTGAAATCTCAATCGTCTGCTAATGCAGTTTTATTATGGGATCAGCTTTCACTGTATAGCTTTTGAATTATATACCATCTGTTGTAGTTTTTGTTTTGAAAATCAGTGTTATTACCTAACTCGCGCAATGTTTTTTAAAAACAAACTACACATTAAAATATTGTTTGTTTAATTGATTAAAGATTATTGATTCAGAGATAATGTCAACTAATTAAAATAAGATTATTAGAAAATAATGCAGAAAGTTATCACAACTGGTGATTTATCGCCAACTAAATTTACAAGTTGATTTTCAAATCATACATTCTCTGAATTCTTACGAATTGTCTTAATTAATTTATTTCATTAACCAGTTTAAACCAATTTAGAGCAATTACGAGACTATTAGGCAACACATGCGTCGATATTTAGAAAAACGATGGGTTTTTTTCATCTCAAAATCTGTCGAGCTCCAAAACTTTTCTAGTTTGCTCCAAACTAGAAAAATTGAAAATGGAACTTTAAAAAAAAATTATCATAATATATAGATTTAGAGAGACCGATAGAGAAGTCTCGTTATTGTTTCAAACCCATTTAAACTGGTTAATGACTTAAATTAAGACAAATAATAACTTTAAAAATAATAATGCTCTCACATGATAACTTGAAGTTTGCGATAGATTTCTTTTTTTATTATTATTATTCTGTATTTTTAATTAAGAATTGCGAGAAAAGTATAATCAAATTAACGCTTTTTTAATGGGAAAAAAACAGAAATCGCATTAAAAAAAGAATTACTTAGTAAAACTAATAATATTGCTTTTGACAGTTAATGCAGGTAAAAACAAAAATCTTAACCTCCATGTCCAAATAAATACATTTTTTAAGAAAAACTTTAAAAAAACCCTCTGTTATCGACATTTTAAAAATTCATGAGTATTTCTTGAAAAATATGTTATGCAGAAGTTGGACTTGACATTTTGGAACCAATCGTTAATTATCTAGAAAGACCATAAAGTGCATTTCATTAATCACCTATTTACGCTCAGCTGAATTTTCACAAAACATGGTTCCAGTTAAGCATAATCTCGAAATGAATCACTTTCGTAAACACTCCTTTCTGGCTAACAATATTAACAGAGAAAGAAAAACTCAAAGAGAAACTTGCTATATCATAATTTGACAGTGAAATTGACCCAGGAAAGTACTCCGTAGTAAGTAAAATGCTAACAGGTCCCATTTTTCTCCAGAAAGAAGAAAAGCGAACATATTCTTTGATGAATTATGAAAATATTAGGAGCGCTTTATAATTTTATGAGTAATCAAACAAAGTTGCTTTATACATTCTCGAAGAACAAGCTTTTGTGAGCAATTTCTGTTCTGCACTTTGACATAATTCAATTAAATATATCCTGAAAGTGAAAAAATAATATGATAAATTAACAGTGTATTCAATACGATTTTCAGCTATTAAAGTATTTTTATTGGTTTGTCTACATAATTAAATCTTTATAGTGGAATCAATAACTTCTTTTAAAATATAAAAATTCTGAAAAAAAAATTCAGAATTCGAGACATTTATATAACAGTTATTAAATGCTTAAACATCTTTTTCCATCACTTAATGTCATCCGATTAATTACATAAAGTGGCTTTTTTTTTAAATATGGTTATATATTTTTACGAATATACTTGTTTCCAACTACTTTTAAGAACGCAATGCCACCGGGTTCGTTTGCAGAGGGTGTATGGTGGGAAAATAATCAGCTCCCTAAAATAACGAGTGACGACGACTTTTATTTAACACGAAGACACTAACACAAAGACGACAAATACACATACTAGCACACAGTAGCCCACAAATAATAATTAGGTAGTAATAAAGCTGCCAGGCAGAATTCAGCGGAGCCTCACTCTAAGGTCTCTCCAAACGGCAGAAATTCTCCACTGAGTTCACACTTTAACTGTATCCAGCTGCTGAGAAGCTACTATACAACTGATTACTCCATGTATGACGCAGCTTCTACAATAAACGCCATGACTAGGCACACAGAAATTCATCACTCGCTTGAGTTCCACATAACACGGGACTATTCCACTCGCTTCGTTATCCTCTCGGCGTCTCGTTACTTGTCAATGACTCCAATTACAATTTGTTGCAGCTTGAGACTGCCAGTCTTTCATAGTTTCCAGAAGGCGGGCAGTGTACCTTTTGGACCAATCAGGGGTATTTCGATCCTATTAGATGGAATTCTAGAAGTTCTTAACATTATCTAATTAAGTCGCCAAGTTTGTCACCAAGCTAACTCGGCACCTGATTAGTACTTACGGGGCTGATCGTAAAAGGGTTTTTCCGATGATATAACTAACCGCTCTGAGAAGCAACATAACAGGTTTGTAACAATATTTAAAGAAAGATTTCAGAAATCAAAATCAAAGGGTATTGGATACTGGATAATGTATAATAAAAACATATGGATGAGCTGTATAGTTTTAACAGTCACGTGACTGAAAAGATTAGTCTTTTCTAATGAACTTCAATATATCTAACAGTGGAAGAATTTTTCCACAGCAACGAAAGAGCGATGTGTGCATTTGCACCGGAAGACAAGAGTAAAAATATCAGAATTTTTCCCTGTAATAGTTTTTATTACGAAATTCCGAAAAGGGAATCTTCGCGTCTTTAAAATACCTGCCTAAGAGTTAAGGATTTTTATCCCTTCGCTTGTGGCGTAGGAAATAAAAAAAGAAAGAATTTTTGAGCTTGTATTGACAAAAATTAAATTTTAAAAAAATTATAATTTAGATAAGAAAATAATAAAAAAAATTCGTATAAATTAACATAGACTAATTTAAACATAATATTGTAGATGCTTAAATAAAAAGTAGAAACATATGAAATTTTAACTTCGACTTATTTCACCACAGGAGCCATGTTACGTACAATGAAAAAGCGATAGGAGATGTATTAATCTACATTGCGTCATAAGAGCAAAGAGACAAATTTTTCCCATCAGTTTTTCCATCCCCACTATGAGATACTGATAAGGATTTCTTTTACTATGTGTCAATTAAAACAAGGGAATCTTGGGTATCTAAAAAATATGCGTGGATTCAATGGATTTTTATCCTTTTGTTTTTGATATGTTAACAACGGAATTAACAGTTTTATTAAGCCCGTGTTAGAATAAATTGAATTTTTAAAAAGTGGCAATTGGATCAGGAAAATAAGAGAGGACTTTTTGGAATAAAGTTTGCATGGGCTAAATTAAGAATAAATTAGGATTTATATTAAGAGATATCATTATGTATAAAAAAAAAATATTTAGTTAAATAATCTGTGAATATTTTATACACGTTTTTGTGCATCGACAATTACGGCAAGAAATGAAAGAAATTTAACAATTTTCAATTTAATTCCAAATTTTCGTTATAAAGAATACTGAATAGAGGCGTTCATATTCAATCCTCTTCCCATACACCAGTTGCTGTCAAATACTGAGTGAACATAAGCTTTAAAAATTAAAATATTTAAAACTATTGCTCTTAATATAGTGATATATGAAAATCCAGAAAAGCATCCCAAATCTTCTTTCTCATTCCCTCTTAACAGATAGTGTATGGTTATTTTTTAAATCATGCGAGGGCAGTACGAATTTTATCTCTTAACAAAACTGGCCCTATCCCATTGGAGTTTGCATATTCGTAGCTTCCACATCGCTGGACTTGACGTCAGGTACGACTAATTTATCTTAGGTCACACAGACACCAAAGTCTCGGGATCTTACTTAATGTGATTTCTTTTTGTAGGATTACACGAAAAACCTTCTTCATAAGCCCGCAGAGAAGAAAATAGCCAAAGAACTTGACGAAATCATTAATACTGCTTTAAGGGCGATAAAATAAAACGTTGCAATGTGTGGTAAGAACTTGTCTTGGAATTAAATGTTCGTCGTGATTTGAATTGTTAACATATCAAACATTAGCAAGAGGGAAAAAAATACTGTAAGTCAAATTGTATTTTATCTATGGAGAAATATTGCGACAGAAATATAATTAGCCAGTTTGATTTCTTTTATCACTACTGGGCAAATTTTATTATTAAAGGTATATTATTAAATAATACTTTTAGCATACGTACTTTTGATGTAATAAGGTGTAGTTCATTAAAATTGTCCGATATAATTACTTTTTATTAATATTAAACGTCTTTGGCACCCATATTAAAGGCACTAATTTTGTCATCTTAACGAATTTTGATGAAATCATTTCAAAATTCCAGGAAATGCTATTTAAATTGTCAATGTATAATAATGATAGAATATTCTAATTTATCAGAGATGCTTGCAAAGTGCCAAAGTCAGAATGCAAACTCTTGATATTGTATTTCAGAGACATGAGCTTTCAAACGAAAAGAGATTTGTAAGCTTTAATATTTATTTGTTATTATTATACTAGTTTTATTAAATTTGAAAGCTAAACACCATTTTTTAATAACTAGTTTGCTTCCCATATACATTAACTAATTTTCTTTTTAATTTCACTGTGCAAATTCAGCTCTTGTATAGTTATTACAAAAATTGTAACACTCGAATACAGCATGTACGCTGGGAATCGCTTACAATTATAGTAGAATTCACGAAAAGAATATCGCTATTTAAGTGTGCATTGTCTTAGGATATGTTTAGCCAATATGTACATTATAATCTTTCCCTGCCTGTAGAATAGATAATGATAATGGGTCCCTCACATTATAAAAATTGTTCAGAGATCGATAAAGAATATGTCTATTTTCCTAAGAGCTATTTGAAATGTTAAAATAAGAAATCATTGAGAATTTTTATTTTCTATTAATTTATGCACAATAATTTTTTTTAAAGAAAAAAGTATAATTTTACATCCATTGAATTTATTCCATTTTTACAACGAATAACTTCCATTGCTTTTTAATATTGTACATCAATAAGTAACTTCTTATGTTTCTACTTACAAATTTAAACCCAACCTCACCTTCCTGTTAAACAACCATTAAAAGATCCCACAAATATATGATTTAAATATTAATAAGACGATTAAAAAATTTGAAAACAAGTATTTTTTTTTTATTTATTTCTTAAAAAAGTAATAAAATACAACTTTGCAAACTTTGTTAAAAGAACACAGAAATTAGAAACATTTACATATAAAAATATGTGAATAATACATATAAAGTTGTGAAGAAATTTATTTGATATTTCATTTATAAACATTATGTACTCACAGGACATAAGTAGATAATAAAAAACTTTATAATATAAATTTGTTCCAGACAAATAATATATAAAAGTCTTCATATGATATTTTTTCAGTAAAAATTTGATTTTCTTTTCAGGTTAAGCAACCAGAATTAACACAAGGATACCTTCTACATACAAAATGGCATATAAAAGAGGAAAATTAAACTAAATAAGGCCAGAATCAACCAAATTTTACTTTTAAGGTAAACTTTCATTATTCAGATATTGTTAAATACTGAATTTATATCCACTTATGATATGCTTTACCAAAATCAATAATGCCCTTATAACAAAACTAACAAACACACAATGAATTGTGACAATGAAAGCATGAAACATTTATGTACCTATCAAATACTCTGGCTAAATGAAGATGCAATATAATATAGTTAAAATTTCACACAGTGTCAGTGTCAAGTAAGAGATTTTTCAATGATGAAACAAGAAAATATTTTGATATGAGAATTCCCTTTTACAAATCACCAAAGCATAATACTGTATATAAAATACTTCCGTACCCAGTTAATTTACAACATTATACAAAAGAAATGTATGCAATAAAATTAATCAAGATGTAATAATTTCTTTAGAAACAGTTTTTTAACAATTAGCACTGATTTTACAATACAATTCTTTAAATATTCTTTTTTTTTTAGCTCAGATCGGAATAAAATCTAAATATTGATAACATTTCTTAAAGCCTACGTAAAAAACCCTTAAAGTTCTAGTATATTTAAAAATTAATTTCTGTAAGATTTCAAAAAGACTTTGATTAGATCAAAGTTCGAAAAGAATCATGTTTTTTATAAAACAAATTATCATGATTAACAATATGTCTTACATTTTAAGAGACACTGAAAAAGGTTTTCAAAAACATCATAAAATCTGATTCATTTTGCTCAAAACATCCTCATAATCCTAAATAATTATGAGGGTGATATATAATTTGTTGTTGAATAAGTAAGCATAAGTAATTCAGTAACCTTAAAACAAAAAATTACAAAAAGTCATTTCATAATGTCAAGTTATCCTCTTTATATTATATAAATATGTAATGATACCTAAATAAAAATTACAAAATCAACTAGGGTTTAATCTTTAGTCCATATTAACTAAATTCTAAAATGCTCTCTTATTTCCTGAAGGCTACATGAAGTGAATAAAAATGCTTAAATGACTCGTTCTGACACTCTGAGTAAAGGGATAAAAATCTGTCATACTAAACAAATTCTTTTAAAAGATACCTATCAGAATCTTATAATATATAATCGCCAACAAAAAATATTTCTACTACTTTTCGCTTTTGTGTCATGTTGTAGATTGACAGGATAGAATAAAAGCGAAATTTAAACATTCAAGGTGTCTATTCTCTCTTCTGCAACAAAATTAGTCAAAAATTATATTTCACATTATGTATAATCTTTTTTCTCAAAATCAATTTTCTTATCACTCAAAATCAAATTTCACTTTTGAATTTTGTATGGTTTTATTTATTCACACTTCTTAGGGTCTAATTTCTGTAACTTGACTTATATAACATCATACCCTAAAATAAATGCCTGTTCATTTAAATTTGAGAAATTATTCAAATAGAATTCTTTTCCATATTTTTTCCCTTGATTTCTCCTCCTTTGTGGTAAGAACATAGCTCTATGGATATGAATTCAACAAAACATTTTTAATATTTATTAAAAATAAAACCTTTTGTTAAATGCTGAAGCAGAAAATTTATTAAGTTGTATTTTGTAAATACATACTATGTATTAGGTGGAAACTATGAAACGGACATTGAATGACAGTAAAACTTAACAGAAAACACCCGTTTCATAGTTTCCAACCTAATATTTAAAAAATCATAAAACTTTAATATTTTTTGAAAAATTTTCCATAATTCATTATCACAAAATGCAAAAAAAGGCAATATTGATAAGGTAATACAAAATAATATTGTCACAAAACTATCAAATATGCATTTAAAAAAATTCCTTTCATTCATATAAATGTAAAGAACATACACAAAAAACAGAAGTAAAATCAATGTTAATTAACAAAATGGACAAGATCTCAATCCTCACCAGGACAGTAAATTCTATGTAATAAAAGTAGAATATTTGCATATTAAAGTAAAATCTCTAGAAAACTCATTAAAGATGGATATTTAAAAAGTTAGATGAAAGATATTTCTGAATGTGTATGACATATATACAAAAATATATTTTGTAGTATAATTTATTTTTTAGGTTGATTTAATAGATATCATTATATAAGATCCACATCACAATTAAAATCAATTATACTTATTCAGATTTATAATTAATTTTTGGGAGAAAAAAAATTTCAAAATGAATTGAGTTTTAAAAATCAACACTTGTAGAATTTATTATAAAGTAAAAAATTCAATTTTATATTGGCAGTAGTATATCAAAGGAAATAAAACCACATATATCACAATTAATACATCAAACAAAAAATATTCATGCCTTTGTTAAGATATTACAAGATGAATTTATTAAAATTAATACTACTTTTATTTACAAAAAAAATTAAGTTTAAACTTTTGATCACAGTTCCAAACTTTATTCTAAAAAAATATATATATTGATCAAAATTTCCTAAATAAGGTTGTGTTGAAAAGGGGGGGGGGTACATTCAGGAATATTATATTTATACTGCTTAATTTAACACATAATTATAAGCTGCTAAGTTAAATGATAGGATTAAAATATCTGCAGATTTATCTTTAAACAATAAATAATAAAATAAAACTACACAGCATTTGTGAAAAGTTTTAAAAACCAATACATAATTTAGCTGAAACAATAAATTTACAATTTGTCGCAAACAAATGGAAAACTTATCACAGTTTGTTATAAGGATAAGCATACTTACAGGACAAGAAACAACACAATGCAAAGTTTTATAAATTCTTTTAAGTACTTAATTCTGGTTTGATGAATGAATGCTATTCTTAAAATCAAGTAATAAGTCTTAAAAGTAAAAAATAATGGGGAAAAATGTTTCTAATTTTCATTTAAATCATGGGATAGCAAAACTGTTTCTAGTCTTCTGCAATAATTCTAGAATACACAAGCAAAAGTTCAACTTCAAACTATTTAGAATTGAAGCAAGTTTCTGAAGTTATGTATTTTTTTTTGGGGGGGGGGGGGGAGATCAAATTCAAATTTTTAAGTAGAATTAAATCAATTCATATTTACTAAACAATGCATTTTTTTTATCACAAACAAATTCTTGTACTTCACTTTTAATTATATTAAGATTAAATTTAATCATTTATATAATATACTTATAACAATTAGAGTTGTTTAAAATAAAGAAAATATATTTTCAATCCGATTTTGATGAAATAACAATTTAAACAAATAATGACTTTTCAACATCAGAAACAGAAATCTAAATGTTTTAACCATTGTTAAAACATTTTTCAGACCAATAACAAATATATATACATATAAACAGATACACAAGAAATTTGATATATTCTCACTGGTCAAGATTTTTAACTTTTAATTATCTATTTGTTTATTTTTAATTTTTTTAAATTTGTAATAAGTAAATTATTATTATTATGAAAATAGAAATATGAAAGAATTACTCAACTGGAAAGATTCTTTTATCATTTTTTAAATATTACCTAATACCTTTAAAAAAAATTCCTTCTTTGAAGGAATCTCAAATTACTCTTATAATGTTATTTTAAAAATTATATAAATCAAACAGACAGGCCGCTCTTAACAAACACTAGTAAATGTTATGAAAACAAGAAGAGGCAAAGATACAACCTTACTACAGAGAAAAATGATAAAAATTTCAAACGAGTAACAATGATTAACAAAAGAACGATTAAGATACAACCTCATTAAGATAGGGTGGGACAGTTATGAAAAATATATGCAACATCCAACTTTTCATTTTTTTTAAATATGTCCTCTTAGAAAAATCGAACATTAAGATCAGCAATGCCTATATACACAAACAAAATAGATATATAAAATATATTTATATATTTTCATGCATTTGCTCTTTCTTAGAAAAACTATTATTTAATAGGAACTATAATTCCTCTAACAGAACGCAATTACACAAACTTATTCTTCATTTCTTGTTTTCCATCCTTTGTACATAATACAATAAAAGGAAAACTTGACAGTTGATAATATTTGACACAGATTAAGCAAACTAACTAAATATAGAAAAATAATTCAATATAATTAAAGAAAAATTATATTAACACATTGTTGACAGCATGTAAATCAATTCACATTTACATGCCCAAATAGCATTGACTGCTCCCAACACATGTTACTATAACCTTTCAATTTCCTACTCAGTTACCAAAACAAACTTCTAGGTCAAATCCTTAGTCAACCCTAGTTTAAGAGGCTCACACAAAAATGAAATCCTTTTACCCTCCAAAGACAAACAATATAACCCAAATATATCTCCCAAAAAAAGCATAATAAAAATTATACCTATATTTGACTTTCAAAAAAATATTGTACAATACTATGGAAAATAAATAAATCTTTAATCAAGAAATATAAAATTATTAGTCAAAAAGTCTAAAATATTTTGTTCTTAACTCTACAAATGCACAATGCTTATTCTTCAATCCTGTCGTAATAAGAATTTGTTAATTCTCTCAAATTTCAAAGAACATATTACTTTAAAAATTTATATTAGAATACAATTAAAAATAAGCATTTAGAATAATATAAAATTCAGAGATGATTTTTTAAGATTTTTTTTTCTGCATTTCCACAATTTTTTTACTTTTGCAAACAAATCAAGTAAAAAATTCAGGCAATATTACCATATAGTTGAGAGATTTAACATTCTTTTGACATTTACACAAGAGTAAATATATTATCATAAGGAAAAATAAGATTCACTGCAATCTCTGAACACGTTTAAAACCTGACAATCAAAGGTAACAATTCAAACAGATAAAGGGAGTGGGGAGTAGTTTTCAAACTAAAGCCATATGTTAAATGTTTTAGTTTTAGAATTAATAGCTAAAGTAATAGAATGTGTACACATAAGGAAAAAAATGTTTGTAAAAAATATTTTTAATATAAAAATGGCACAGAAAAAAAGAGACATCTAAAAATAATACAGGCAAAAAATATCATTTGAGATTCATAAAAGTAATCAAATATAAAACAGTTATAAAAATAAAAAA
>JAPMOQ010048161.1:2473917-2522605 GCA_026543055.1 Argiope trifasciata
AAAATTATTAATATGAATGGTTGACAACTATGCATAGCTTTAATAATATGTAATACAATGACATTTTTTCAAATACAAAATACGTTATACACACTCATAATTTTTAAGAATTAAATTAATTTTTAAAACTATGCATTTAATAAAAAGATTTTTTTAATAATTTATTTATATTTTTTATCAATAATTTTAAGTTTTAAAGAAAAAAGTCAATCGCAACTTACTTAAATTCAGGTAAATATAGGGTACCTAAACCAACTGTTGTCATAATTAATGAAATAAGCCAAGTAACTGCATGATAGATTTTTTGATTTCTAAAAAAAAAAAAAAAAAGTATTTATGTTTTTTTAAAAAGCATATTTTTACCACAATAATTTTAAATTACAAAAAGCAATCTATAAAAATATTCATGCAAAAAATTAATTGAAATACTATTTTAGTTAGTAATATAAAGCAAAGAAAAAATATGAAGAATTTATAACAAAAAAAATAATACATTACTTAAGCTTTCAAAAAAAATTTAACAGAGCTAAATTTTTGAAATACAGTTATTGCTAATAATAATTACTCTTATTCAGTGAAACCAATAAAATACAGAGAAGAGCAGATACATTCAGACAACAGCTTATTATATATTATAGTCAAACAGCAACAATTATTTAATAGAAAGTTTCAAATTCTCTCCCCCCTTCTGTAACTATTATTGTATTAAAATATATAAGTATGCCTAGCAAAATTAAAGTTCTTTCAAAATAATTAATTTTTCCAAAGAAAATACTAAAAATTTATTTTAATTTATACATACAATTTTACTTAATATCTTGATAACACAAATTTACATTATGGTAAAAATTAGCTTTGCTAATAAATTTACAATCAAATACAAACTTACTACATATATTCTTTGAAAACTAATGTTTGAATGACAATGCTTTGACTTTAGAAATATTTACAAATATATGCATTAGGCTCATAACCATCATTACATAAATAGCATGATTCTTAAATTTTTATTTAAATATAAATATATTTGTAAAATTGTATACTTAATATTTTTAAATTTTAAAATATTTCAATATCACAACTACAAAAAATATTATATTAAGCAAAAATAAAGACTCATGTAAAATCTTATATTTACCCAGTTTTTTGTCTGCAGACTAAATAAACATCTATAGCATAAAATAAAGTCCATATATATGTTGCAGTATAGAAAAACCTAATCCAAATCTGAAAATTTAATTGTAAGAAACTTTATAATATAAATTTCTCTATATAAAAATTCTTAATAATAATAAACAAGAATTCAATTGTAATAAATTTAGCAAATCATAATAAAGCCATTTCTTTTCTTCTTTTCATTAAGGATGGATGCTCTTGCCGGAAACAAAACACAAAAAATACATTTATGAGCTATTTCTTCATTATATTGTTTCTTGTGTAAAAAGTTTATTCCATTAGATTCCCCCCCCCCTTCTATTTTTGAAGTGAAAGAAAACAAAAAATTCCAAACAAGATACAATGTAACAGAATTCTTCATTTCTATATGAAAGCAGTTTAAAATAAAGAGCAAAATAAAGTTCCCACTTACAGCAAAAATAGCACAGACAATTAAATTCCAACCATTCTGATGAATAATGTCACCTTTCCACAACCAGAAAGCAGAACGAAGAAGAATTCCTGAAAATAATTAGGAAATTAAAGTTATCAAACTGAAATGTAAATACTGAGCACATTTAATAAATCAAACACTCGATTTTATCATATTTCATTAGTATACTTTCATTTTTAATATATATAATTATTTGAAAAAAATAAGTGTTCTCATTTTGCATTTATAATTTTTTTCTTTCCAAACTTTATTTTAGAAATAAATGGAAATACAAAATGTAAATCCACATATTAGAACAGAAATAATAAATAAACCTGAAATACTTCTTGTAAAATATTTCAAATACATTTATCAGATTTTTATTTAATGAGAATTTGACAATCAGATGTAATTCATGCCTGAAAAAACTATTTCCATTCTCTGACATTGAAATTAAAAACAGTTTAGAGCCATTTCCTGTTTTATCCCTTAATTATAAGCAAATTGCCTTTTGTGCAAAACAAAATACATATGTAAAAAAGGATAAATGTTCCTGGCCCAATAAAAGTATTGTGGTAATGGTAGTTCCTTGCGTATTATGAAATTGGACAAATACAGTTTTAATTATTTTTTTCATACATTCCCATATCTAAAATGTTCTTTTAAATGATATCCTATACATACTGAGAAAGGAAAAATATTTCAAATTTAATATCATTAGTTCATTTTTGTACACATTTTATTGGTTACATATAGCAGCATGAGCTATGACAAAAAAATATACCCTTTTTTTTTTTTTGCATCTTTCGCATAAGCTCTCCAGATTTAACTCAGATTATAAATTATTTAAAATCGTCCTGAACAATAGTGGCATTTACATATTCATTTATATAAAATTTCCTTTTCAATATGTTTGAACAAATTTTAAATTCAACTTTTTATGTGGTAAATTTGCAATCCAAAAAGAGAAAATTCATTGGTACTTGAGTATTAATCAAATGAAATTAATGAATTTTTTACTTAACTGTATGCCTATAATTTTAGGTTTAATTGCATAAGCTTTAAACTTGGCAACATGCCAAATCAATGGATGGGCATGACATCTTAGACAGTAATTTTTAACAATTAATCATAAGTCACATTAAATGTACGATTCATGATTATATGTTTGAGGAAGAAATGATTAATTTCTAGCATGTTATTAATATACATTATTTTAATTAACATAAAATAGAAATAGCTAAGTAAAAATCATTTTTCTCCTGAAGACTGTAATAAGAAATCTAATGCTTATATTAGAATTGACAAGCACTGGAACAAACATAAAAAGATTATATACATATTGCAAATTTTTTACAGTGTTTTATTTTGTAAATTTAATATGGAACTTAATATTAAAAATGAAACTAAACTCCTCAAAATGGCACAATTCTAACATTAATTTAAATTACAAACACTTTTATTTTGAAAATTTAAATGTAATACTGTATAAAAGAAACTTAATTTTTTATTTAAAAAAGAAAGGGGGACTTAAGGTATAATTCAGAGCTGATTTTACAATTTCGAAGATGAAATCTAAGAAACTTTGATCCGCATCATTATTACTAAATTTATTTTTAAACAATTATTAATATAACTTTTCAAAAATAAGATGCTCAAATAAAAAAGAATATGTACTATATATAATGCTACCAAGAAAACATTAAAACAAAACAATTCAAAATATAATAAAACAAAAGGGAAGATTTGGAAAGGAGGAAGAATTAAAACCATTAACAGTTAGCCAAATACTAAATCAAAGCAATAAATATCTCAAGTCTAAATCAAGCAATAAAGCTCTTAATTGAGCTTTGAGGAAATCAAATGTAATTTGGTGAATGGAGTGTGAGAAATTAAACAAATAAAATAAAGACAAGGTTTTTTATAATTTTTTTTTCAACAAACAACTCTCTGAAACTTAATGGATATAAACTCCCACAAGTAGTTTCTTCATATACCTATTATTAGATTATTTCCAAGAAGTTGAAACTAGAATTACTGAAGAATAATACTAACTAATATTTGATACAAAGAAATTTTTGACATAAGAATATTTTAATACTTTACAATAATTTAATAGTATTTTTTAAAAAACTTTTCATCATATTAATTAAGTTAAAACAAGTATTATTTTACCAGATGCAGCAAAAAAATCTGCCATTGCTAGCCAATTAATGATAGATTTTTGAGTATGTCCAATATTTCTATGTCTGTGAGAGAAAGTTGTTGAAGGTGATGGTAGCACTTGATATAAAGCTCCTATCATACCCAAAGCTGATGAAATCACACAAACTACATTGTACGGCAGTAACTGGATTTGAAGGTGACTTAGAAAATCAGGCTCATGCTTTGAAGGCATACAACAAAAAGTTTCTATTGTTGCTGAAGCCATGTCTAAAATGGAAAAAAATACATGTCATAATTTATAATAACAAACAAACATGCAACCTTTGATTTCCTCTTCCTATAATAACTGGCACACTCATAGAAATGAAAAAAAAAATAAAGCAAGAAAAGATGTTTTTCAGTCAATGATTTTTTTATTTCATATAAAATTGCTTATGAAAGATGGTATGGAAAATTTCACAAAATTTAAACATTCTTCTGAATGATATTTAATGTACAAAATAAAATGACACATTTTTACATGCACAATATAACATGATTATTAATTTCTTCTCTGAAAGAATGCATTTTTTCATATATCAAGATTGTTAATTTAAAACCATTTTATTAAAATAACTTTTAAAGAAATACAATAGATTGAAAAAATCATTAGGTATTTGTAAATTAATAACATATTTTTTTGACAAACATCAGCTACAAAAAAGCGTAGAATAATAATCTAAAAAAAAAACACATTTTAAATTAAAAACTTTTTTAAAGTTCCAAGAAAAAATAACCAATCCATGCATAATAAAAATTAAGGGAGAACTCACTGATTTATTAAAAATAATTAAGTTTAAATTGGTTTAACATTTTGTTAAATTTAAAAAAATAATAATTTTATTAATATTTTTTTAATTCTAGAAATCACTTTTTAAAAATATTTTGTAGATTAAAAATTTCAATGTCTCGTTAAATCTAAAATTAATTTATTTTTTCATTTAAACATTTTATATAAGTAAATCTCAAATAAAAATCCTTATAGCAACTGGTAATTTAATTTCCATTCTGGCATTAATTTCATGCAGTTGAAAAAAGGCATCTAATTAGTAAATCACTGTTACATAAATAATAATAAATCATTATGTAATATTCAGTTTAGACAATAGTAAATTTTCGCACATAAAAAAAATCAAAGTAGATACTAAGCCACAAAAATGTTTTCAGATAAATTAACTATTGCTTTCACAAATTTTGTCACAAGTATAAAATTTAATGATGTTAAACTAATATAAAAGCTTACTCGGCCTTGTTGTCCTTTCTTTCTGCTAGCCTTACCGACAGAAACCTTTCAAACCACCAACACAAACAAAAACCACGGGGTTTAACTCTTATTGCCACCTATGAGCAATAAACTTTCTTCGCTTTGCATTAAACTATGAAAAATGCATTAAACTTTCCTTATTGAATTGATTATTTTGATTATTCTTATTTTACTGATTATTTGGGATTTTTGAACATATTTATTTTATATTTCAAGTGTTTTCATGTTATTCTTTTGCTATAGAAAAATTGAAAAGTAAAATAAATGGCTAAATGATATCATCATACTGTCTAGATGCAAATAAAAAAATTACAATTTTTAATTAATTAATTTTTTTGATCTTCATTCTAAATTTTCATAATACTGTAAACTTTTAAATTTTAAACTTTAATCTTTTGCTCATAACCGCAGAATGCAATGTTTGTAAACAAATTGGTTCGATAAACGCAGACGGTTGAGGAAAGTGAGATTAATGTTTGAAGAATTTTCTTAGAAGACAAGAGTAAACATGATTGTCTAATCTATTGTATAACATTATTTTCATCATGGTTCTCTTAAGAATGAATCGAAGTTTGCTTGTATTTCTGAAGAATTCAGAACTTTTTTCTGGTAAGGTTAATATAAAAACTGGATTCGTAAATTAGATTATTTATTTTATTTTTATATCCCTCTAATTTATTACTTATATCTTTTTTTAAGCTCGTTATAACAGAATTTTTTCAACATCTGCTAATACTATTGATTTTGCTGATGGACAAACTGATATGCTTGATACTGCTGCCCAATCGTCGGCCCAGAATTCACATTTCTGGAACAAAAGGATTCCTATTAAAGTTGGTGAGTAAAGGGTGTTAACGTTTTTTTTTTTTTAATTTAATGAAGCAGTTTTCTATTTCAAAATATTAATTGTAAGTATATGTTGTTTTTATAAATTTTAATGTTAATACTAACTAACCAATTTAGATTTTTTAAATTTAGAAATTTTTATTTCTTATTAATTATTTTTTATTGCACCCTTTTTTTACATTTATCCACTCCATACAGCTACATTTATATAAATGACATCATATTAATGCACAAGATATAGTATGTACACCTATAGAGTCAATCGAATTAAGTTATATCAATGTATTGATATCATCAAGTAAATAACATTGAGTACTATTTAGCAGGTTTTAAAAACTATTTAATTAACTTTTCCAACTCTAGTTACCAAAGAATTGCTAAAAAATTGGTAAAAGTGTAGAATAGTGTGCCCCTTGCTGCGCCAAGGATGCCAAGTCGCCAACACAGATGGCGGACAAAATAAACAAACTGTTCGGCGGAACAGTTATGGTTGCCATTTCTCACCTTTTTATTTAGAATGTTTAACTAATTATAATTATTTTTTAATACTGCCCGGTGCCTTTTACAGAGGCCTTCGGCATCTGTAGAAGGCACCGGGCAGTATATTTTAACTTTAAAAAAACATCCTAGGGCTTCGCTTTCATACGGAGTGGGAATGCAGCAGCTTTGCTAGCAAATTGAACAGATGGACGGTGTGGATTAAGGAATAGTGCATAATAATATTACAAGTAAGAATAAATGATGTTATAAGAACAAATATTATACAGAATTTTTAATATTCAATGTACTTACTTGCTTTATTTCATCTTTTCATAAACATTTAACACTTCATAACACTCAAAGCATTCTCTCCAAGCCTCATCAACTTAAAAACCTTAAAACCTCAACCTTAAAAAAATATTCCAATCACAGTTCATCCATTCAGAAGTTCGAAAACACTTGTAAACACTGCAATTTGCATGTTTATAGAAAAGCAAAATTTTGTCTTAGAACGGGATTTCATTGTGGCCACTAGATTGGTTAATTTAGTTACCTCTGAATCCGCTTCCCCGCCCCAATTTTATTGGCAAAAATTTTCAAAATTTTTGCAGTTCATCCAAGAAGATTTTGAGCAAAAGGCAGAAATTAATTAAATAAAAACCAGAAAACTGGCACACATGTGCAATGATGCCAAAACTGCAGGATGATAAGTAACTGAGGATTTGTGAAAAACATATATAGCAATATATCAACAATGAGTCTTACAAGAAATTTAATATTTGGGAATCAACAAAAGATGTTCTGATGTTACTTTAAAACCAAAAGAGAGAGAGCAAAAAGTGCTTTCATAGATTAAAGTATACTGATATTGATTCCTGAAAGAAAATTGTCTGGTCTAAACTGTTCTGATAGAGAAAAATATTACATATTTGAGAAATAAAAATCTTTAGAATGGGATCTTTTCAGGGCTTTGAAATATAGCCATCAATTTGAGAAAATTAAGAGTTATTCAATTATATTTTATTTACATTAGCAAAGACTATTTTCTATTAGGTTTTGTAACCTGCTGAACCTATGTCTTGATAAATATTTTGCATGTGATCTAACTACGATTGTATTTGTTGTTGGATTTGCATTGTTAATTTCAATTTTAAACTAAAGAATTCTTTTTCTATGCAAATTGCTAGAATATTTTTATTATATACAAATTGCTGTAGAATCATGAAATACAGTATAAAGATAACAAATTGAATCATTGCCCTCCTTCCATTTGAGATCAGCTCTTATAATTTTTCTTTTTTTAGTAATTTAGATATTAATTTTCACTACATAAATTAAAGGGTTATAACTTTGGTTACATTCTGCATCAACAGAGAATGCTATAAAAGTAACCGAATAATAAATAATGACTATTTTGTTTTCATATCTGTATGGAGAAGAGTGTTATTATACATTATATTAATTTCACCTGCCTGAAAAGTGTCCATGTTATAGCAATCTACATAATTTCTTGACTCTTTTCTTAATACCTTTGTTTAGGAGGATTTCAATAACATCATATCTCATATTTTCATTCTAACAGCAGCATGGCATAGAGACGATATACCTTTATTAAAATTTATATTTTCTATCATGCAGGTTACTAATTCATTGTAAAAATTTTCTTTTATGTATGATATATTCTTAATTTTTTTAAATTTAAGTTGTGAAAAATCAAAACTCAGTGATATTAAAAAAGTATTAAAAGAAGCTAAACTCATGAAGAGACAAATAAGTACAGAATAAGAACAAATAATTAACATTAAATCTAGCTAACTCTATTACTGTTCCTTGTATATAATGATATTATTCACTTTTCTTCAACACATTAAATAATTTGCTCTACTAATGACCATTCATATTTCAGTGACATGGGAGGAAATATTTTTATTTTTATATGTAGTAATCTATAGAGTCATTCAAATGATAAAAAAAATGATTTTCAAAAATAGCTTATTTTTAAATGGATTAGAAAAAGCTGATTTTTCCCTTTTTTTGCATATTAGTTTGTTTGTTTTTTTAATATATATTTGAAAAAGTTTCTTATTCTAATTGCAGTTTTTATTAACTGGCCTTTTTTCATCAAATTCTGATGCAAAAAGGAAATTTAGATTAACTTCCTAAATTAAAATACTTCAAATAATCATTCTTGATTGGAGATCTTTATGTTGCATATACAATAATTGATTTAATTAATTATCAGTACACCAAACTTTTAATTTTGCAGGATGATAATTAACTACTTATTCAGTCAAATATAATTTATAAAACATGAAATGATATAACATGAGCCAAGAAAAAAAAAAAGAAAAGATGTGTTGAACATGAAAATAAATTTTATATGTAAAATTATTATCTACTCTATGGAACTGATTATCAGAATCCTCAAAATATTAAATTAAATAATGTAGATCTTTAAATAATTTTTTAAAAACCCTAATTTCATGGGGTGTCTTTTTTTTTTTTTTTTCTGTTCTTTCTTTCTTTACCACATTCAATTTCAGCATATTATCATGCATATATTCTATCATATATTCATGTTTCTTTTGTGAATTTTACAACTGTTAACATGGCAATATAGTTTAAATTCAACTGAATTAATGTTTCCTAAGAGAGACAGTTTTAAAGAGTTAATAATAATAAGAAAAAAACTTTCCATGTTCTTAGTATGTATTATATCCATTAATGAAAAAAAAAATCTAAAAATTAGGTGATGAAATTCTTTGTTTCAGAGGAATTTAAGATCCAAAAGGAATTGACTCCTTGCCAACCTGTGAATCCCCATCTTTTAAAAGTTTCAATTTTAGGTGAACCAAATGTGGGAAAATCTACCTTGACAAACAAACTTGTTAAATGGAAAGTAAGTAATATTTGATAGACATTAAAATTGTTTTATTTAACAAATTATAGTTCAATTTTATTATTAAGAAGCTTTATTAATTGAAAGATTTGCTGCAAAATGGAGGTCTCCAGTTATTCTTGTTTTCAAAAAACGCCATTAACACCAGGAGCTACCTCTATATTGTAACAAACTAACGATTATAGCTATATCTTTCTGGCACCAAATGAACAAGTTTTTATTTTACAACATGATAGAACATGTCACTCTAAATCCCCCTAATCATAGCTACATCCTTTTTACAGCAAACCCTTCATTTATATATATATATATATATATATATATATATATATATATATATTACTTTTAGGTATTGACATCTTTGATTTCCTTTAAATTTTTTTCTTTGTATTATTATAATGTTACATGAACAAAACAATTTTATGACCTTAAGTGTATTAAATATGTCTTTTTGTGAGAAACCTTCTTCTCTTATATATAGAGAGAAAGAGGGAGAGAGAGATAATCATTGTTTGACAAAATGTAATATATCTAATTTCAACTTTTGCAATACAATGCAGCATTACAAACCTAGATTAAGCATAATTGAAATCTTTCTGCAATAAATGTTTTAGTAAATTAATACATAATTTTCCATTCCTAATTTTTCCAATCCTAAGTAATAAATATTATTCCAAACTGAAATAGCCAAATGTTTATGGTGAGTAGCATTAAAGAGAGGTTTTAGTATCCCATTCATAAAAAAGTGTTAGCCTAAAAATAGTTTTAAACATAATGGTGAAAAAAATTACAAATGCTTTGAAATATCTTTATACTTAAAATTCTTTAGAGCTGAAAGTAAGATGTTGAATATATATATATCAAGCAAACTTTAACAAAAGATAGAGAAAAATCATTCTAAGAATAATGAAATTCTGGCAATACTTAATTTTAATTAGAAATGTTTAAGTGAATTGTACTTATAAATCAAATGAAAGTACAAAATTAAGTTAACTTGAAAATATTACAAAAAAACATTTAAGACTTAATCACCCCTTCTCCTGAAATTCCAAGGCTCTTAGGTATTTACAGTCGTATGTGATATTTTCAAAATTTTAGTAAATAAAAAATATAATAGAAACAAAATTAGACATGATTTTAAGAAAACATTTCTTGCAATTTAAAGAAAATGCCTGGAAATCATGGTTTCCTTTGTTAAAAACATAGCTAGTCACAATGTAAAAATTAAATATTCCTGAGTTTTTGTGGTGTTTGTATAAGGGATGTAGGGACCTTTTAACATCACAACTCACCTGCTTTTCCCCCCATTGTAATTGAAATATGTTTTTATTGACAATTAAAGTTACAGAATGTGTTAGTGAATCTTCAACTTTGAGATTATAAAATCATGACATCAAGATTTAATAACATTTAGAAATCAATACATATGTGGACTCTGTACATATTGAATCTGTTTTCAGAGATATAATATCAACATATTGGTGGTGGAGAGTGTAAGAATTTTTTATGAATAGGATATGAAACCTGTACATTTAATAAATTAACAAAGCAGGCAAAACAGAAACAAATGTGTAAATTGATTTTTGAAGATTTAAAAAAGTACTAATATTGTTACCCTTGAAAAAAAGTTATATTTTCATATGTTAGTTGTCAAATTGCTTTTAAACTTGAAAAAAAATCCAGTCAATCAAAAGATTTGGTTGTCTTGTTCCTTTGGCAGGAAATTAGATAATATTATTGATATTTTAATTAATTACCTATTGTCTATTTAAAATATTGTGAGTATAAATTTATTTATCAAAAAAAAAATTCTGATTAAATGATCATTAAACTATTTTTGTTTACAGGTATGTGCTGTTTCAAAAAAAGTTCATACAACAAGGAAAAAAGCTGCTGCAATTTTTGTGGAAGATAATAAACAAATTGTAAGCTTTTTGCTTTTAGAATCAAATTAGGGGAAATAGCAGAAACCATATTGAATTATTATTATTATTATGGAATTAATTTGCAATATTGATAAAATCTGATATATTAGTGGTTTTGGGCAAAAAAAAATTCATTTTAAAGAAACTTGAAAAATTTTTATGCTTTATTTAGATATTGCTTATTTTTAGGTAGCCTTGCATTTAAAAAAAATTGTTTAAAGTTCTCTAATAATATTTTCCTTTGTTTGTCAAAAATTTACATTTACTCTGTATATTTTAGACCTTATACAATGGTAATCACTTTTGATTTACTTCTATTTGCAACTCTATTTGTTCCTCTTTAAAACCCAAGGGTATATATTTTTCTTTTCTTTTCTTCCCCTTGGAAAACCATACCTAATTATTTGAAATGAATAACAAAAGAATAGTATTTTCTACCCTTTTTTAGATTTTTTAAGTTCTTATAAATATTAAAAAATTAATTTTATCTGTCCAATCTGTTCATAACAATAACCTGTCAATAATGTTTTAGGTAGTTTTGTACTGTATTGTTATAGAACAACTTCAATATATGTATATTTATTTGTGTGTGTGATGGTGTAGGGTTAAATATAGCCCAAGTATTAAAGTTTTCTCATTTTTGTATAAGTAGACAATGGAAGGAATTTATAAATATTTATTTTATATATTTCAGGTATTTCTAGATACGCCTGGTTTTGTTACTCCTGAATTAATCAAAAAGTAATTTCTCAATTGATCAATCTTTGCTTTTAAAAAAGCTATTATTAAATAAAATTGAATAAATTTAATTAATTATGCAATATTTTTTTCTTAGACATCATTTAGAGGCTACATTTGTCATGGATCCACTAAGATCAATAAATGAAGCCGATATTAGTAAGTATTTTATACATTATATATGTATCTTTATGTGTTGAAAAATTTATTCAATTTTTAATAATTTTTAGAAACTTTAACTGTTTTATTTAATAAATTTCAGTTGCGGTAGTGGTTGACATTTCTAATAAATGGACAAATAACAGAATGAATGAAAATATTTTAGAAGTTTTAGAAGAATATAGGCATAAGAAATCAATTCTAATTTTAAATAAGGTAAATATTGCCATAAAATCTTAATAAAAAATTCTCTTTTGACTTTATTATAACTTCATTACATTATTGATGAGTTTTGTCAATTTTTCTCCTTAAAATCAAGATATATACAATTTTAATAGCCTGTACAACAATATTTTTTCAGTTTTAGTTGAATAATTATTATAAGTTGTTTCCTGCATAGAAATTTTTATGCCATGTTTTTTACTGTATTTCTTTATTCCCCAATTTCAAGAAAGTATTATTTATAATGCTAATAAAAAAAAGAAAATAGTTTATTATTATCATTATTTAATAGTTAAGATTTAATAAATGAGAAAGTTCTGTAACCATTTTTTTATCATATCTCAAGGGGGTATATCTCTGGTATTCTTATTTTATTGTTAGAAACTATTTTATGTTATAACTAGCTAATATGCCCAGTGTTGCTTGGTTTTGTTGTGTCTTTGATGTAGTTATAATATTTTATACAAAAGAAATTTCTATAAACTGTTTTTATATGTTTTGAAATTTAAAAAAATTATAATAATATTTTTACCACTATTATTATTTTATTAAGTTAAAAGTCTTAATGTTGCTCAGCAAAGCAGTACCTTCCTTCAAAATCAACTGCAGAAAATGTTTTCAAGATTTTATAAAATTGAAAGAAAATTGTTAAAAATGAAGTTTGAATAGTGAAATTTTTAATTGTTAAGTGTAGTGTAAATTTTTTTGATAAAGGGTAAAATTTCATTGATAAAGGGTAAAATACTGGTTAATTTCTCTCAGCTTAAAGTGGCTGTTATCAACGAAGATCTGTTTCATAGCTTTCCATTTCTTGCCTCTATTTCGATGACTGATTTTTTCAGGCATTTTTAAACCAGCACCTTAAAACAAATTAAAATCTGCCTGAAAAATATGTATTAAAATTTTTAAAAATTAAAAAATAGTGGTCATAATTCACTAATATTTGTTTAATTGCTTTTTTAAAAAAAAATTTCATTAATAATGATTAAAAGTAATACTTGGCAAAAATGAAACTGACATTATAGAATAGTGAAATTTTGAATTTTAAGATCATAAAATTTTTGTAAGATTATTTGTTTCAAAATTACAGTAGAAAAATTTTAAAATTTTTATTAATTTCAAATTAATTGAATATTTAATTAATTCTTGCTCTTTGAAAAATTGTAACAAATAAGCATACAAAGTTTGGTTGAAATCAGCTCGATTCATTTAGGAGATGGAGAACATTCATATATACATAACCATAATGACTTTTATTTATATTAATTATGTTTCTTAAAGATATATGTTATAAATTAATTGAGTATAATATTTTTAGATGAAAAGTGTTATATCAACTTTATTTTTATTGTGGAAGTACATGTTCCAATTGTTAGAATTTATTATAAGTATGAAACTACAAAAAGCAACCTTTTCCAAATGAAGTTAAAAAATCCTGAGTTTCTATAATTACACATTATTAATTATTAGATTTTATGCTTTTCCTTTAGATTTTGATTTCTCTTATTTTGGATTGTGTATCCAGATAATTTAATTCTGTGATTGTTTAGAAATCAAGGACATTCCTGGATTCTTTTTAATTAGCTATTATTAGCATTTTCAAGCTCTGTTAAATATATTTCATTCATTATTATCTCAAAGCGTTTGCAAGTACTTATATATATTTCATTCATTATTATCTCAAAGAGTTTGCAAGTACTTATATTGTTAATCATTAATATAATTCTAATAGCCTTTCTAACCTTAATAAAACAGTACATTTTTTAAATTTAAATAATTTTGTTTATTTTTACTTTTATTGTTTCCAAATGATTCCTGCATTCATATTTTTAGGTTTTAATAAGGAGTATTTTAAATTTTGAGACATGCTACAGAATGTTTTTGTCTACATTTTTGCTATATTTACTTCATTTTATGAAATAAGTAAAAAATAGACATCAAATAAAGATGCAAAAGATATAATTTTTTTAAAATGTTTATGTTTTGAATAAAGTTTAATTCATCCACAGATAGATGCAATGAAATCTAAAGGCAGATTACTCAGTTTTACAAAAATACTGACTTGTGGTACAATAAATGGCATTGAAAATTCAACAATAGAAGTATCTGAGAATGTTAATACAAGAGAAGACTTGTCACATCTAGAATCAGATGACAAAAATAATTCAGATTCTACTATAACTTCTAGTAAAAGCCATAAAAGAGGCTGGCCATCATTTTCTAAAGTTTTTATGGTGTCTGCCTTAAAAAATGATGGAATTGATGAATTAAGAGTAAGTATAATTTTCTTTTAAAATATATTGTTTATTTTACATAAACCAAAAGTATTTATTTGAATCATAATAATGTTTTTATTTATCAAGGAATTGAAAATTATAATGATTTTAATTTCAGCAAATTTATTGTTGTAAATTACGATTCTGTACCTAATAATTGAATTCTTGAAATAGGTAATTTTGAAGAAATCAATACCCTTAATTTATGTATGTAGATTATTTTTGAATTTCTTGATGATGAAAATGCCAATAAATTGCAAAGATTGTATTGACTTCCATTAAAAATATTTTTAAATTTAGTTGAAAAAAGATCTTTTAAAAATAAACAACTTCATAAAAGTAAATATCTTTTTTTATATTTTTTTTATTAAAAAATAGTGAGAGGAGAGAAATAAAAGCATGAACAAAATTCACTATCATTTAGAAATTCATTTTTCTAAAATAATTGTTTGTTCCATATAACAGTAAGATCAGTTAATTACAACAATAATGGTATTCAAACTGAGCAATATTGAGAAAATATGATTAAAAAAATTGGTAATATTGTTTATCTATTTCAAGACAAAATTCTGTTTACTTAACATCCTAGCACATAATGAAGCTGAAATGTCTTCCAATATTCAAAATAAAATTATTTCCATCAACTTGCATTTCTTTGCAGATAAGTTCAGGAGGCTATAATGAACATGAAATTGTGTGGATGGAATTTCATATCAATCATTGCCATTGCTAACAAATATGAATAGTATTAATATTTCAGCATATTACTTTAAATATTATATGCACATATAACATGCATGGAAATTTTCTTTCCAAAAATATCTTGGTAAATATATGTTGAAATTTATAGCTTTTTTTTTTCAGAACTATTTATTGAGTGAAGCTCTCCCAGGAGAATGGATGTATCATAGCAGCACAGTTACCGATCAGCATCCACATGACATTGCTCTTCTAATTCTTCGGGAGAAACTTCTGGAGTATTTACCGGAGGAAATACCATATAAGCTTGATTTGGTAAGATTATAAAATTTTTTACCCTTTCAAATGCAATATCCCCTTAGTCATATTTCTTTTACCAAAATTACTTGATAATAATATACATAGATAAGACTTTATTTCTTCTAATAATAACTTTATAGAATACTATTTTTTTATTCCAGACATGACTTACTGCACTTTTCTATTAACTGTATCAAATTAAAACATTTACATGCAAACAAACTTCTTGAATTATGTAGATGCTATATTATCAAACAATACTAATTTCCTGAAGAAATGGAATTTTGGACCTTGACTGATAAAAATTCTAATTGAATGTATATATTTATTCTCCCAATAGGAGCATATCAGTTTAGAAGGATAGAGAAACTAGAAACATTTAATTATAATACTCATTTTTCTTTATTTATTACAATAAAAATATTTTCATTTTAGAGAATCACTCAATGGGAAACATTACCTACTGGCAGTCCTGAAATCTCAGTAAAGATTGTATGCGCCAACTCAAGACATAAGGTAATATTTAACATGGGTTTTTTTTAATCATTTTTTAACAACTGCTAATTTCTAAGCTATTAAAAGTTAAAATACCATCTATATTAGAAACATATTAAAAATGCATCTATCAGCCTAAGAAACATGAGATGAATGTATGTATGATATTTTTCTTGCAGCGCTTTGTGATAGGACCTGGTGGAAGCCATATTGCTAACTGTGTTGAAAGATACAGAAATGCTCTTAAAGAAGCTTTCAAAAAAGACATTCTAGTTCATGTAGCTGTAGCATAGATCTAATAAATCTCTTAACACATACAAATATCTTCACAATATTCTTGTATAAAACAGCATTCAACACTCTCAACTTTATTCTGAGGAACTATTAAGCATCTTATAGCCTTGATTTTTATTTATTGACAGAATTCAAGATGTTATTCATATTTAGTGAAATATTATATGAAGCATTTTTCAAAAACATTTATTTTTAATTAGTCATGTTCAATAACTAATGAAACTTTATTTTGTGATGTGATAAAAACAATACCATAATTAAATCAAAATTTTATATCTTGTTATATTTTTTTCAGAGCTTAGTTTTTGAGTTGTCATATTGTAACATCCATATTTCTTTAGATGTTTTTTTTTACCTTCAGAATTGAATTGGTTCGTTTAGTTTCTTTACTTAATAAATGAATTTTGAAATGATTCTAAATATAGAAAATATATATTCATCGTAAAAATACTTAGCCATAAAAATTAAATAATCAGGAAGAAGATTCTTAAAATACTAAACATAAATCTTCAAAATTAAGTTAAATATTATGATATATTTGGTTCAAATAGAATTTATTCTAAAGCCTTGTTACCCAATTGCTGCCTGCCTTCTTAGACAATGACAAAAAAAAAATAAACTTTAGTTTTTATTTTTGAAAGTGCATAGAACAGCAGATTTGGCAATTATAATAAAATTTTATATTTTACTGGAAAAGATTCAAGAAAGTTAGTGTGCTAGATATAAATTTGTGTGCTGTGAAATCTGAAAGTATTGCAGTAGGTTTCATTTTGTCTGCATCATACTGAAATGATTAACATTTGTTTGTGATTTGACATATGACTGGTGTCATCCAATAGAATAAGACTTGGCTACTTATGTATCCTGCCCCCCCCCCCAAAGTTTTTTAATTTTTTTTTTGATTAAACTTTTTAAATTTTTTTTTTTTTTTTTTTTTTTTTTTTCATTTTTAATGCTTTGTATATTAGAAAAAGTATAAATATTCTTATATAATTCAATAATTAAAAATCTCAAGTTAGTATATTTAAAGATAGAGCAAAAAAAAAAATCTTCCTTGTTTAAAATATGCTCAAAATTAATTTTGATGCTTTCTTGAAACAGAAACTCGATTTTGGTTTATTGAAATTTTAGAATTAAAGGGTAAAAAACACAAAAAAAATGACAACAGTGAAAAAAATGACATTTTTTTTATTTATAACATGATTTTTTCCCTTAAAGTTGAGTATCAAAACTGGAAGTATATACAATTTAATAAACTATAACTTGTATAAGAAAACACACATAGTGTGCAGAACTAGTAAAGACAATAAAACAAAAGTATTGGGATCTCAGTCATTTATAAGATTTCATTAAGTAATGAAATGTTACAATTGTTTTGGCATACACAGATTTAATGGTAACACATTCTGGTGATAAACTGAGAAAGCGTTTGAAATGAATTGCATTTTAAGTGCATAAAACATAAAATAAGTATCATTAGGCTAAATAATATATATGCATGTGCTACAGGGGAATAAAAACATTAAAATATGCTTTGTAATTTGGTTTTATTTGTATTAAAAAATTCTACTTGTGCTGTGATAGTTAAAATGATATTATATAATATCTGGCATACACATTTGCAAATTATATAATTGTATGTGAAGCAATATGTGTTTAATGCAGTACTTTCCAGTTGTTTGGAGAAATGTTTAAGTAAGGAGTGATAATATGTATATCATAAAAATAACTACTTAAAATACATTAGAGACAAATGACAGTTTTACAAAATAATTAAGAATGAGAAATGAGTTTATATTCAACAAAAGAACAAAAATGTCTCATTTCTCTTACAACCACTTTACAACATATCATAAAAATGGGCAGTGATATATATAAAAAAAAACAATATAAGTAGCAAATAAGTTAAATTATTAAATTTGACTGTTGCATTTGCAATGATTTTAATCTCAAAAATTCCTATTGGTTTATATTGCAACTTATTCCAACATAGAATTACAATAATAAACACAAACCAAGAAAATGTATTTAGTGATAAACTGCTTCAATTACTTTTAATTCTAAAAATTAATTTCTAATTCCTCTCAACAAATACAATGTGTTTTAATTATCCTATATTATAAATAAGTTAAATAGTACTTCATTAGGCAAACGGTTCTTCAAATAACATATGTAAAATAAAAACCAGTTCTTTTAAGCTTTTTTTTTTTTCCTTCTGTTAAGTAAAAATATTAATTATGGATTCACAAAAGTAAACATAAATGATTGCATTTCATATTAGGAAGGAAAACATTTTTGATTTTTTTTTTCATTGATCGCATACACTCTAAATTTTTTTCATTGACATTTTAAATTTTAAATGATTGAGAAAAAGTAATTTTAAATATAAAGCATCTTTCAGCAGCAAAACTAAATGTAAAATTGTGACTGAAAATATAAAAATAATATCTGACTGTTTTAGCTTGTGTTTAACTTGAAAATGTGAAACTTTGAAATAGCCGTAAATAAAATTTAAAGAATTTCAACACAGGATATGTTAAAAACTGCAAGATTATTAAATTGTTCCTAATTCCTATAAATACATATTGATTAAATATATCAAAATAGGATTTATTTGATTTTTAAAAGCAAAAATCAGAGAGATAAAATTTTCAAGAATAATAATAGATCTAGAAGAACTTTTATTCTAGTTTTTAACTTTTTACTCTGAGAATACTGAGATATACTCTGAGAAACGACAAGATTTTTAAAAAATTAGCCAATCAAAAGAACTAATTTCCTTTAACAGATAAATAAAAAGACATAAAATTACATTTTCTCTAATCATTGCGAATTTAAGCTCTTGAACTAAATGCATGATTTTGAACTTTGTTTTGCGATATAGAATAATTCATTTGAATAATGTTTTATTTACATCAGAAATATTCACTATATTGCTAAATAAATAAATCTTGATATATATATATATCATATATACATATGTACAAATTCCTGTCATGAATATTTTAAATATGGTCATAATAAACTGATAGGATTTAATCACAGGTCTGTGTATTCAATAATATAAATAATAATTTAAATCACATATTTTTTTCAAAAGAAATTTTCATCGGGATATAACAAAGGATAAATGTGTTTAAAATAAACGATACTTGATTCAACACTAATGTAAAATATACATTGTTATTAAAAAAAAGCTGATCAAAATTTATAACAAAAAAAGATTTGTTAGTATAATAATAATGTTAAGTATTTTTACTACATATTATAAATAAATTCACCTGCATCAAATTTCTATTAATTTATCACATATATAAATATACCATGATCTATAAATTTCAGTCCTCCACCAAAGAAAAAAAACTATTGGTATGAATATATTTAGGATTCAGATTCTGTCTTTGTAGTGAAAACATTTTTCTATATAAAATTGAATATTATAGTAGCAGTAACTTTGGACGTAAAAAAGATACTGCCACTGATGATTCGTCAAACTTCTTGGTGTTTCGAAGGTATTGTTACTATAAAAGGTTCACTCCACATTCTACGAAGATCACCCTATAAAAAAAAATTTTACAAAAAATGTAAATCAACCTTTTGATCCCTCAATTCATGTATAAAGCCAATTGATGTGTGTATTCCAATTTGGGATGTATACATCAACTGACTCAATACATACATTAAAATCTTAAAAACACAACTACTTTCATGTGTTTCCAAAACAATCAAATGTGTATAAAATATCTTATTCAAATTTCTAATATGTAATCATTCAGTTTACTTGAAAAATTAAATATTTTAACCATTTCCATAAAATATTAATATTTCAGAATTTTTTCTAAATTTTATGACAAAAAAGATAGTTTTTTTAATAATAATTATACAATATAAATAAAGACAATATTTAAAAAATTAAATAATAATCTGTGTTTTTTGTCATTAATCATCATATATAGTTTACAGATTGCAAGCCATTGGGATTGTACATTTTACCACAGTATTACTCAAACTTTCATCTAACCATTTTCTGGAAATAAAAATTTTCAATAAATCAATTAAAATAATTTCTCATATTTTTGTTTTCTACCAGAATTGAGATGGAAAAGTTGCTTTATTTAATTATATAAAGAACCAATCAACTATAAAAGAAACCAGATGGGAAGAAAAAAAAATATGCTGTGCCTAAATATTTTAAAGAACCCAGATGGGAAAAAAAGTTACAGTGACTAAATATTTCTTCAGAGACAAAAAAATCTTAACATTACCTTACATTCCTTTGCTATATTTATTATAACAGAATTTGAGTTACAAATTCATCAACATGAAAAAGAAATAGTAAATATACCATTAAATCATAATTCTAGCTGACCAAGATCTCAATGATTCCATGAACTTTCTCAGGGTGCCGGACTTTCATAGAAATACATTCAACTTTTGTGTGTACGAAAAAGAATACAACTATCATCTAGTTCATTTGGTTTAAAATATCAAACAAAATAAAAATTTCCAACGAATACAAAACTAAGAATAAAAGTCATTAAAACTTCTTTATATATCAGGTTTAAATTGAATTTTTTTAGCAATAATTAAATATTATGTAATACAAGTGATGTTACCTTGAGGTATGCCATGGTGAGCAAAGGTAAAAGAGTAAAAGGGACAAGATACAATAATGCTGGTTGAGCTGCTTTGAATACTTCTGATGATACGGTGGCAGTCAGTAAACCTATAACAAAATATTTATTACAAACTTCTAATATGCTATTTTTTTATTATTATAATTATTCATTTATAAAAACTGATTACAGAAAATATAGACACATGGAATTAAATTTTAACAGATGCCTATTATTTAATGATTTTTTTGAAAAAATAATGAGCATTCTTTTTTTTTTGTATTTTCACTCTGAATAAAACATGATATTTTTTTTAAGTTTGTGTCGTCATCTTGAAAATACAATGGAGAAATTTACTTCAGTAAATGCATACTAAAAGTTACAAAAGTATGTCAAACAACAAAAAAAAAGTTCAAAACTTTATATTATATATATATATATATTATAGACTCTATATAGGTTTCTGTAGCTGAACAAACTCTTAAGGTTTTAAAGAATGTACACAGGTTATGAAAATTTTGTGTGAAGTGAAAATAATATTTTAAGTTTTTAAATAACAACTGTAACAGATTTAACTATTGAAGAAATTATAACATATAAATAATTCATCTGATGTAAAAACATTTTGTAAGAAAGATTTTTTACATTCTGAAATTTTGGATTTCCCTGAAAAGAAAACTATTTTTCAGAGCAGTATGCTTTGAAATTAACACTTTTCAATTCAAAAATTACTTTATAATCTCTTTCCATAACCAGAATAACATAGATTGCATTTGTAAAAGTCATGAGCATTTTATGGTAAAACAAATGAACTGAAAATGTTTTAAGCTTCAATAATATAAGGATCACTATTATCAGTTTGTAATACAATATTTTATATGTCACTATCCAATTTGCACAACTATTATTATTCAATTATTAATAAAATTATGTTACAAAAAAGCAGAAACAGTCTTCAAATTCTTATTTATTATAAAAATCATTAAAAAATGATTAATATGTTTTTATAAATGATTCAGCAGTGAAATTTCCGATTTACTTAGTTTATTTTGTTTCAAACTTACATAATTTAAATTTATCACATGCTTACAGTGATGTCTTTCTTTACTATTAGAAAATTTATCAAACTGATATAGAAATACTTGCTTGCATTCTCGTATCGATTATTTTGCATCACAGTACACACGCCAAAAAAATGCTTTATATTATTGACAAATTGTAATGGAACATATAGCATCTCTCTGATCAACACATTTATGTTAATATTGGGTCAGGTGCTGAAGAATAATGTATTTTCAATAGACCATTCTTGTCATTTAAATATATGAATGAGAATGTATCCTTATACACTTTCTGGATAAGCTGCATTAAAATTAAATGAAAGCATTAGAGCAACTTAAAAATCTAAACATATATAGAATAATTTCATATTTAAATGTTAAAATTTCAAATAATTAGAAAACATAATCAATACATTAATTATCCTTGATAAAGAAAGCTCTTTATTTTCCACTTCATCTTTTTTAATATTTATTACAAGATAATATTTTGGATACAGCATTCATAGAATAATTTTAAAAAATGCAACAATTTTATAAATTACCTAAAAAGTATCCTATGAGAGAACAATGAAAATATGATATTTTATTAAGTTGATTGGGTGGAGGAACTCCAGTTTCAGCTGAACAAATCTGAGCTTTCTTATATGCATCATATCTGAGTACAAAACACAACAACAGACCAGGCATTACCTAATAAAAATAAGCAAATACTTAAAAAGAATCTGCTATACATAGTTCAACTGAGTGTAATTTTTTAAAAATAGCAAGGTTATCTCAATAATAAATATATGCAATTTTTCAACACAATATTTAATATTTCACTTAACATGATACGAAAAATTAAAAGTTTTAATTCAACTTACAATGTCACCAAGTCCTAGCATAGAGAAGTGACCATTATTGTGCATGCTAAGAAAGAAAAAAAATATAAGTATTATTTTTTTAATGAATGTAGATCGAAAACTGATGGATTATAATCTATACAGTTATTGAAGTACATGTATTACTAAAATACAATTTAGGTCATTATATCATATGATTATCCTTAAACTGTTCAAAGTAAAATTTAAATACGCCACTGTGCACTCAATAGACATTTTATTTTGATGATTCATCGTTTAATCACAATAGCCAAAATCTTATTAACAAAAATTAAATGAAAGATTTTCCTAACTTTCAACAGGCTATCAGTAGGGGAATTCATTGGATTTGTTGTAACATTTACAATCAACAAACATGTCTATCAATTTATTCAAATGAAGCTAAGAAAGAATCAAATATTTTATGAATTCAAAATGTTCAGTATAAAATGGATCTGAACTGAAAAATTTCTTCAATAGGCAGAAATAATGTATAATATTTCATTGCTCTTTTAAATCTATAAATAGAAGTTATTCAATTATAAGAAATAAAAAAAACTAGTGAATCAAAACTGCAAAGCATGTACAAACAAAATACAGAGTGTAGTAAAATGAATCAATATAATTATTTTGCTTATATTTATGTCTGAAATTGAAAATTTCTTAACAGAAAGGCAGTGATGTTGCACTACTACCTGGGAAAAACTAGTTTTCCTGGAAGAGATAATTTAGGGGCTTCTCTAACAACTCCTCCCAAATGAAGTTTTTTAGCAACAATGCCAACCTGGAAAATAAATGGAAATTTTAAATATCAAATTTAATTTCAAATAAGAGAATAGCAGTACCATTTCATTGATTTCATTTAATTGCAATGACTGAATTACTTTTAATTTTCATATAATCATTCTCTAAAACTAGCATGTAATTTAATACTATTTTTATAGAATAAATTCTAAACTCAGTTATTTGAGAAGACTATTTCTTTGCCAAATGACTAATAAATTTCAAATGAATCAGCTGTTGAAAATATAAAAAAAAAAGTAAGTTCCCATCTTCCATTTTTTTTTTTCACTAACAATTTAAATTGTAATGTTTTATTTAAATAAACAAATAATCTAGAGAAAGTTCCAGAAATAGTAAAACTGAAATTATATTTTATTGGAAATCAAGGTTTTAAACACAGAACCTTAATTAAATTAATGTCTTTTGAAAAACACTTCTAGTAAGTTTGGAAATATGAATGAAATCGTAAGTTAATTACATCTATAAAAGAATTTTATTATGGAAAAAAAAAATGGAACCCACTTCAATGATTATCAGAAAACAAAATTATATTATGCATAAAAATAAATAAATTATATATATAAGATTAAAAATAAAAGGCAAGATGATAAAAAAAAATGTTGATTTTTTTTCCCAGAATAGATTATAATTGTTATATAACTGACACTAAAAAAACTTGGATAAGGAATATGACTTCTGAATGTCGACTCATTATTTTTAAGAATAGGAACATAAAACAAAAAGAAATTCCAGCAATTCTAAATTCAGAAATAAAAATTGAGCTGATGGTAACTAGCTTACATCAAATACAGGAAATTTCTGGAATGTAATACTGACAACTGTTAGCCTTTTTTACAGTTTTAGAGATGTATGATGGTGATCAAATAAGTGGCTGATTAATGATAATCATGAATAACAAAGGAAATTTGAACAGGTTCAAATCGAAACTAAACGTAGAAAAAATCTTTCATTCAACTTAATAATTCATGCTGGAATTGTGTTCCAATTTTTTGAATTATTTACTTTTCTTAATCATTTGAATTATTTTAAGAAATTAACCAGAGGCTAATCACAAACAATCTTGATGATACAAGTGTTTTTTACTTCCAATGATATAACTAGAATTTATAAATAGCATTTCTATGTATAAAACTATACTCTTTAGCACACTTCTAGAGAGTCTCAGGAAATATAAATAAAAGAAGTTTCAATATCACATTACAGATATTGCTTGCATATTATAAGAAATTATTTATCTAAAGAAATATTTAATATATCAAAACTTTTTATATGACTAATTTTTCAGTTTGAATGTGAAAAATAATTTCAATGATATATCAAGTGAGATATAGTTTCAAAGTGTATTATTTTATTCTTAACATCAAGAATACTTAGGTTGCATTAATATATTATATGAATTAATAATAGACTATATGAATAAAACATTAAAAATAGACTAAGAACAAAATCTACCGGATTTTCTGCTGGTCTTGTTGCCACTTTAACCATCACATTTGCATTGAATATGTATGATGAAAAGAAAACCTAAATTAATAAAATGAAACATTAAACAATTTTAAAAGTGAAACATAAAAGATAAAAATTAACTGCAAAATTTAAATAAAATATGAATCTAAACATTAAAAATTAAAATTGATAGTATAATGAATGCTTACCCAAAAAACATCATATATTAAAAGGCCTGTAAGTAGAAGAGTGGAAACTTTAAGACTTGGTAGCCGCACAAAAGCAATAAAGGCAACACATAGTCCCATCCCCATTGCTAAGAAGAAGAAAAAATTATTACAACTATTTTAAATTCATAATACTCAAATTGCAGGAACAACTTTGATATACACCCCCAAATTGGAAATTTGGCGACTTTTTTTTCTCACCAAGCAAAATATCTGCTTTTGGCGCCTTTTTTTTCTCGCCAAGATGGATTTTCGCGAAACACAAATAATTAATCCTACCTAAAAAGCAACCCTAAAAAGTCCGTAGGGAGTGCCAGATTTGGCGCGTAATTTTTGGGGGTGTATATCAAAGTTGTTCCAAATTGCATTTAAAATTCTAAAAAATAATATATATCCACACAAAAAAGACCTCTCTATATATGCTCACATAATAATATTCTATTTTAAAACCAATCATGAAAACCTAAAACTGAATTAAAAATATACAGAGGCAAAAAAGAAAAAAATTTGAACTGCAAAAAAAAGAGACAAACCATCCATTAACAGCCAATGCCCAGTAAGAACCCAGATGCATACGATTGTAACTGACAAGGCAAATGAGACCAATTCAGCTGCAGTGAATCGTCCACACATCCCAAATGATATTCTACATTTTAAAAGAATGAAATAAATATTTTTACAAATTAACATTTTTAAAATAACAAAAAACTGCATTATTAAAAAATTTACTCTTCGAGAAAAAGCTTCCAAAAAATTAACGTTTTTAAAAAATTAATAACATTAGTATTTTAAATTGACTTGCATCTTTACTATTGAAAAGTTATATATTGTAATTTCAGTCAATTAACTTACAGACATTAAGTAATAAATAAAGATTTAATTGCATAAAACTTAATTTCTATAGAATAGAATTAAATCTAAATTTTAAACTGTTTTATTTAACCATTAAACCATTTAAGAACTATTTTACAAATACAAATTCCTAATTATAATTATTTTCCTAAATGCATACAAATATTTGAAAATTGCCAGATTTACATCACATTTTAAAGCTTCATAGTATTGAATTTAATGTATCAACACAACTTAAAGAAAAGGCTTCAAGCTTGCAATTCTTTATCCAAACATTCACATCCATATACCCAAGAATGGATTTATGGATAAAGCAAACTAAGAATTTGCAACACTAGAGTATAAAATATATATAAGCAAACTTATTAATGATAAATTAATTTTAATTTCATACTGATATAAAAGATTAGATAAACCACGATGATTTTTTTAAAATCCATACTTTTTTGCTTTATTTAATATTAGCCGCCTTTGGCGCCCAGCTGGTTCGCCATGAGTAATGTGTTCTAAAATTTTCAATTAAATCACATATTCATTAGCCTTGAAGTAATACCGGGCATTGATTGGCCTGAAGTTAATATTTTCTTTAAGATGATGGACGGAAAGTTCTAAAAGAACACGTTTTTCTAATAATATTCTTTAATTTTATAAATCAGTCGGCTTTAATTATTGATTTAGAAGACTGATTGATGTAGCAACTTTTATTTAAAATATTAATAAAAATATTTTGTAAAATATGGCTCACAGAGCAAAGTATGAAGAAATCTAAAACTTATTATTCATAAATGCATTGTTTGACTCAAGTTACATAAAATGTAATTATTTACTTCATTTAGATCAAATTCATAGAATTAAACAATATATATGTCTATTAATAATATTTTACAAATTGGCCATTGGACCGGAATTTCAATGCATATCCTGTATAAATTCAATCCTGTATAAATATAATTTATTGAATTAATGATTTAAATATTGCAAACGATCGTAGAATCCTTTGCCTTGCATTTTTTACAGAAAATATCACATTTTATATTTATTTTATTTTATCCAGTCACGTGCTAAAAGTTGCATTTCTTTAGACTTAATTTGCGATGATAGTTTTTTTCTTAATTTGAACTTCCGTCATTGTTTTCTTTTATTTTATCCAGTCACGTGCTAAAAAAAAAAACATGGTTAAATTATTTCTTTAAAAATTTGTTAAAAATAGAAGCTTAAACTTTATATTAAAACACCGATACCATCAGAAAGCAATTTTTTTTTTTTTTTTTCATCTTTAAATTGATGTAAAAATCATGTTTTGTGCGATTATATTTTCGGAAGTTATAGCGGAAAAACGTCGAAATTTCGCTTAAATTTTAATTAATTCAAATTCGAATTAAGGGCAAGGAGGTGCACATTCCCGACCTCCAAGGTATACATGTACCAAATTTGGTAGCTGTAGGTCCAACGGTGTGGCCTGTAGAGCGCCAACACACACACACATTGTGCTTTATAATAAGTATAGATTATTACATAAATGCAGAAAAATTTAGTGATGTCTAAGATTTAGAACACTCATAGATATGAAACAGTCACTGTTTTACATGCTAGATATTCAAATAAAAAATTTATTTTAAATACTGTCAAAATTACCAAATCCTCCCCTTACCACCTAATTTTAATTTATGCCTTTATTTTAATTCATATCATCATAGCATTGTACATCTCATATCTTCAAGTCAATTTATAGATAAGATCAAAATCTCAATCTCTTCAATATTTTGTACCTCCTGCTTTAGATAATTAACACTTCCCAATAACCAAAATGTGCTTATTTGTTTCATCAACTGTGAATAATTCTTAGTACAATTTTATCTGTAGAATACGGATGATTTGTCACAGAAACATATATTAGCTAAAACAAAGATACATAATATCAGTCTTGAAATAACCTGTCATCAAAAATACTTATTCAGCAACAGAAAGAACACTGTTCCAGTAAATGATGCAGATAAATATCAATTATTAATAAAAACAGAGACTGCAAATGACAGAAGTGAAAATCTCAAATAATACAAAAATAAAAAATAGTAAATCTCCCCTTATACAGTTTGCAATCCAGAGCTGATATTTTTGCTGTAACTGCACATTATTTTAGATAACAATTCGTGATTTTATGGTAAAAAAACAACAATTTGGAAAAAAAAATTTCCCTTCAATTAACTCAAAAGCTATTATGATTCTGTAATTTTAAATAAGACTATAAATCTTTTACGGTGGAATTATTTATTACAGCTAAATATTTAATGTTGGCCTTTTATGTTTTTATATTTTATTCTTTTTCTTTTTTCCAGGTAAAAGTAGTTCGATTGTAGATTAATGAACAAGAAAATTAACTTTAAATAAAAACTTATAAAAATTACAAAACTTGTTAATTCAAAATTCCTCTGACAGTAATGTGTTAACTGCAAAGACATTGTAAACATTAATTTATATTCAAATAATGCATTACTTCAGTTTCCAAATTTGAAAGTAATTTTTTTTTCACAAAATATAGCATTAAACATTTAATAAGTACACCGAATACAACTTACTTATTTCCATCAGAGCAAGGTCGGATGATATATTGACACATTGGCAATAAAAGAAACGCTAATGCTATTGTTGCTATGACTGAAAAACCAAGAAAGAAAATGTGTCAATTCACTTAAAAAATTTCAAGAAACAACAGAAAAGAAACATGGAAGAATTAAAGAAAAAATATTAATCATTTTTGTGAAATAAAATGACAGTATGAAGACAGAAGTAATTAAACATAATAAATGTACAAGTTCATGGAAATAGTCCCCAGATAAAGTACTGCCAGTTCCCAGGAATTTTACTGAGAAATCTCAAGTTTCAACTGGAGTCAGCATACAGCAAAAAAACTCACTATGTTCCAACCTGGATGGAAAATATGAATAATATTTAAATATTTTCAAATCTATAGAGAAAAAGTCTAAGAAACAAACATTAAATTAAAGCTAAAACACTGTACCAAAGAAAATTCAGTTTATGAACTTCAAGTCAAACTTAAAAGCAAATTCTGTTGTATTTTAATACCTTAATATTAAAAAGAAACTTTCAAGTTTCATCAAAAAGAAATATGCAAAAATAACAATCCAAATGATGCATTCAAAAAAACATTTTAATTATTATTTAATAATGATTTATTGAAAATATTTCACGAATAATAGCATTTGGAAAACTACATAAAAAGGAAAGGACAAAAGCAAGTTAAGAATTTTTTTACACAGACATTTTCTATACAAAGTAAAAATGATTAACATTATTTACATAGTTAAAGCAAGTTAAGAATATTTTTAAACAGACATTTTCTATACAAAGTAAAAATGATTAACATTATTTAGATAGTTTACTTTTCATTTTAAATGAAAATCTTCTTCATAGCATTTACAAAAGTATTTTGAGCATATAAGTCAAAGTTTTCTTACAAAATGAGTTAGCTGCTTTGGATTAGAAATTAAATCTTTTATTATGAAATCAAATGAAATGACAGATTAGTTCACAAATTATGATTATCAATTTTTCAACAAGATATAAATAATAAATAGTTATAAATAAAAAAAATTAAGAGGAAAGGTAGCTTTTAAAATTCAAGCAAATTAAGACACAGTAGAATATAAAACAATATTTTAATCCAGAATGTAAATATATTAACGCTAAGCATACAGCCATTTCATTTATAGTTGCACATAGAAAACAAATGTGATTATAATGTTATATAAGCATAATGTCAATTATAATGCATGTAGTGTTAAAGTAAAATTAGCTAAAACAATAGTCTATTTATGGAAACATATAATCATAAATTTAATATCAAATTATTTAAAAATTGAATATAATTAAAAAAAAATTAAAACCAAAAGAATGGGCCAATTTACTTGAATAATAAATAAAAAGATATTTTGAGAGACCCTGCCTGAATCATAAAATTTGAAACAAAGAATAAACAAAATATTGTTTATTTAAAGGCATGGATGGATTTTAGCTTGAAATTTGTACTCTGAGTATTCTCACACAGAATAATATTAATAAAAAACCATTGTTAAATCTTTGAAACTAAAAAGTATATATAAAGCATATATAAGTACATAAAAGTCTATATAAAATTAATACCATTGATAGAAAAAAGAAAAAATGAAGGGAAAACATAAAAAAACTTATTAAAATTTAAAAGACCTCATACCTCAAATTTTATAATCAAAGGCTAATACCATTTATGATTTCCAAAACAGAATGTTGCCAAATTTTCAATTTGAAAACCATTATAATGATTCAAAAGGATAGAAAAATAATACATACATATTTAAAACTTAAGAAAATTTCATACTTGCTGTACATATAGCAAAGAGCATTTGCATAGAATCAAAAAAGAAAAACATGACAAGTAGTGATATTGAAGCGCCCAGAGGAAGACACAATGCCTGCATTGTGTCCAATGTCTGCACATCTAAAAAGAAAGAAACTTCAAATTTAGTTGTTATCATGTCCCATAACAAATAAAAATAATTATACACGAAATTTTATACATAACAACATATGTGAAATGGATCATAGTTACTAAAGTAAAAAACAAATAATACAAAGAAAAAAAAAACTGTTTTACTATCATTTTTCTAACAAATGGGCAGAGAAAAGTTTAGCATTTAAAGAATGAAGTAAAAGTTAACTTAATTTTGAGCACACATTTCAATTCCAAAATAATATAATTAAGCAAAGTTCAAAGAAATCAATTTATTTGATTAAAGTATTACATGCCCAAAACATCTATTAAAGACGGTCATAATATCACAGAAATAACTGAAAGTGCTTTCTGTGAAGATCACAAGATATCCAATACAGGAAATTGTAGTACATAGCTTATTGAAAATAAAAGAAACAGAAAAATGTATTGCTTTGAAGAATGAAATTTTTAACTAAAGATAATTAGGTACTTGTATGAAGGCGACCAAAAAGCGCTAAGAAACAATTTCGCCAATTTGCGATTATACATGTCATTTGATGCACTTGAATTAATTTTTATAATTTGGCAATCCCTTTTTTTAGGGAGGGGGGCGTCATTAAAACCGAATAGTACCAATAATTTTAATTTCGTTTTTAATCCCTTTAATGCTTAAAAATTCACTACAATGCAAAGTTAGGGTTAAAAATTGTATAGATGGTACAAAAAACATCGCTTCCTTTATTGTTGGCTTAAAACTTGTACCAGAAACTAAAATCACAAAAGGTTTCATTGTTCACTCAAAAGCAGCTGATAAAATCCCTAATCCGCTGGTTATTTGAATCACCAGGTGTCTGTATCACCCAAGGGTGTAAAAGTGATGGCTAAATCTATTATCACTGAGAATACGAAAGAATGGAAAATGGCTGACATGTACCTTAACACCCTTTAGGATAGACATGCCTAGTGAGATAAATTAACAGACAAAAAATAACTTCAAAAAGTAGTTTTAAAATTACTGTCAATCCCAACAATTAAAGTAATCGTTTTCATAGCTTACATATTTCATTTTAATTTTTTCCAACCAGAAAAAAAGAGAAAACCATTTTTCAAAAACAGTATATCAGAGTTTTAAATTAATTTTCAACGAATTCACAAAAAGGATAAGTAGAATATCGAATTAAATAGACAATTTTGTTAACTATTTTATTCACTTTAATATTTACGAAACATTTGTGTGTATATGTGTTTTAATATTTAAGTACATTTTTTAATTAAATTTTTTTTAAATCCTAGTTTTGAGAAAATTTTATAAGGAGAAAAAAACCTTTTTTTTCTCCGGGTAGGGCTGTTACTATGAGTTTTTTGCTCCAAATGTGTGGTACTATTTTAGACAACATTCCACTTCATTGACATAAGAATTTAAAAGAATCTTAACTCATTTCAAAACGAATATTTTTTTTAAAAAGAAAGAAAGTTTACACACTAGCTTTATGAGAAATGACTAGTTCTTCAGACAAGTGACGATACTTTTTCAGAAAAGAGTTTAATTTTTGAAACATAATCTACCAATCTTAATTTTGTAGTTACCGATTGAATATTTAAAAAAAGCTCATAATATATATAAAATCTACCCATGAAAAATTAAAATTATATAAATCTTTCTGTATAATTTTAAGACTATGAAAATAATCCCGTTTATGTTATTTTGTAATGAAATTTTCGTCTAGTATCAAAGATCCAATAACTTTTTATAAATTAAATCCCACATAACTTTTTATTTCTCCAACATTCAGCAATCTTCCACAAAATTAATTATATATAAGCCAAGCAGACTTATTTGATTAATCATTAACATACTTTTCAGGAAATAAGTAAACTGACAATTCTGAAATGTAATTAGATGATAAAGATAGCATTTAAAATATGTATTTGCCATAAGAATATCGCACAATTTTGTTAACACATTTAAAAATTAATTTTCTTTCAAAATAAATTGAGATTTTAGAATGGTGTACGTCAGTTAAATGCTATTTTCTTCTTCCCGATATCAGTCAAATAAACGAAAAAAGAATTTAATGGATTACATATACTTTAAATGACTTGAAGAGAAGTTTCACAGAATGATATATGAAAGACAATATTGAAACATCAATCCATTAGTGATTGATTACTTCAATTAAATTAGCAATTTAAATCAATTAGCGATTTTAGAAGTTAAGATCTTAAAAGTTGAAAATTAAATACAGCTAATTAAAAACTCTTTAATGTACAAAATATACAATACTTCATAGTAAATCGAAACGTGATTTCTCAATTAAAGGAAAAGGGTACATGTGCGCACGTGCATTGCCAAATTTAATGCTATACAGCTTAGAAAATGAGAATATGTACTTCGGGGCCATTTTTTTTTTCTATTTTAATTACAATTTCAATTATATATTAAATATATTTCTGGCGTTTTTCCACAATAACTTCCGAAAATATTGGGCGAAAATCAATTTCACATCGCTTCCAAATTTAAAGAATTGTCTTTTCGATTACATTAGTTTGATTGTCATGCAAATTTCTTCTGAACTTAAATATTTTTTTATCCTATTTCCAACAATAAATTGTATTGTTACTTAGATATCAAACTTTTTTCACTGTCTTATCAAATATATAATAGCGTGATTTTCTTCCATGAAAGACAAAGAAAACGGATTACGTTTGATAATGAAAAGAGCGCTAACGTTTTAAATAGCACAAAGATGTCATGGGACTAGTCATTATTAAAACGGTTCGTGTTCATAAAGTATAGAACATACATAAGACAATTAAAACATAACTTTTATGGTTGACAATTGTTGGAATCGAGGACGAGGAGTTATATCTAAACAGTTTAAATGAAATTAAATAAACTAATATGTCAGGAGCAACAGCTGATCGTGAAAGGCGGCCAGAAATAACCGAATGAAACCATTTTATAATAATGCTATCACATTTTGAAATTTATATATATACATAGATATATAATTTTAACATTAAAAAAAGATAAATTATCATACACCAATCTTCACGAATGACTGAAAATGAGGTTTATGCAGTCAAATACAATTCAAACAAATTGTCTCGACAAAAATAATCCGAATATTGTATTTATATCATTCCAAAATTAATACACCCGCCACGATTAGCTACAAAGAAAATCAAAACTCGGAATGTTCCACCCAGACAAAATCGATCTCGCACTTCATTAGTCATATTTGCATCAAAAGCAGCAACACAAGAAAGGAACAGTCACCTGTACCTTTCATTTCCCAAAGGTAATTCATTTTTCTCTGTTGAGAGAATCGACCGCAGGTACTAAAAGGTAGCATAGTTATACCAGAATCACTCTTCCAAACCGTTAACCAACCGAAACTAGTTTTCTGGTGGCGCATCATTATCATGTTCAGGGAGAAGAAACTAATGTCAACAAATTTTCGATTGAAAAACTGCTTCCTAACGGTAATATAGCGTTTAATTTATCGATTAAATAAAAACGGATAAAAGTGACAGACTTTAACAAAAACCACAATAACGTTATCAATAAATAGAGTAACGGGTTTTTCTTTTCTCCTTAAACATACAGGTAGGATTTGAAATATATTTTTCAGGGAAGAAAATCAATTTTTTAAATGTTTTATCTCGATAGCATCATAAAACATGGAAAATTTAAGCGCAGCATTACATTTGCTCAACGGTGTTATAATATAAACAAAATGTGACAACTTTTACATTTAGCTTCGTGGTATTCAGAAGAAAAGGAAGAGAATGAATTAGGCACTTTAATCCCTTCCAATATAGATTGCAGATTGTCTAATATAGATTGCTGATTGTTTTTCAATCTCAAAGAAATCGGAAGCGTAGAAATTCGTCAAACTTAAAAAATAATTCAAATTGTTTGAAGACTACAATATTTTCTTTTTGTACATGAACTCAGCAGGCAAGAAAATAAAAGAAAGTTGTTGCGAGATATAATAGTAGCAGTGGTTAGATATAAAAACATTTTGCTTTACCAAGAAAACTTTGCTCTTCCAAGAATTATACTTTTCCTCTATCATTGAACATCACTGCTTCTTTCAAGTAATAAATTTTACACGGCGTGAGATTGTATGACCTTTGTTTAGCATTACAACTGAATATTAACCATGGTAACCACAAACAGAGAAAACAGGACTGCATAAATGCATGTCAACAAGATTGAAGAACTTTGTGCCTTTTCGCCCAAATTTATTTACTTTTATTCTATAAAAAAAGTAGAACCGAAAATATGAACTTAACAATAGTTTATTTACATATATTTGCTTTGAAATTGTTCCACAGATTGTTGGATAAATTTAAAGAAAACAAGCAATCATTTCATTGTAGAGATTTTTGTTGTATCGGTATAAATAAAAATAATAAACAAATTAGGCATATTGAGAAGAATATAGTTGACTTATTCCAATCTATAGTATATTTTAGCATTATTAATCGCATTTTAGAATCATTTTATGTATTAATATTTCTTTTTCATATTAATATACAGAAGAATATTAAGAATATGTGTGGAAGAATTTAGTGAAAAGAATATAGTTGATTCATTCCAACATTTAGTAAATCTTAGCATTATTAATCACATTTTGAAATTATTTTATGCTTTAATAATTCCTTTTTCATATTAATGTACAGAAAAATATTAAGAACTTGTACGGAAAACTTTGTTGAGAATATAGTTTACTTATTCCAATATTTAGTAAATCTAAGCATTGTTAATCACATTTATAATCCTTTTATGTATTAACATTTATTTCTTTTTCAATTAATGTACATCTCAGCATTGTTAATCACATTTTGGAATCATCTTATTCATTAGCATTAATTTTTTTTTCATACGTACAGAAGAATATTAAGAATATGTACAAAAAAATTTACTGAGATGAATATAGTTGATTTATTCCAAAATGTAGTAAATCTTAGCTTTTTTAATCGCATTTAGAATCATTTTAAGCATTAATTTTATATTTTAATGTACAAAAGAGTATTAAAAATATGTAAAAAGAATATTAAGAATGATAAATTAAAGCTATAAGTGACATAAAACACAGCATCATCGTATATACATACATAGACGATCATTTAAGAAATATTATTTTAAATAATAAAGTAATAAATGTCTGGATGGAGCTAAACAATTGTTTAAAAAAAAGAATTAGCTTCTTTAAAACCTGAGAACCAATTCTAAATTAAAAATTTCATTACTTTTTTTAGTAATCGATTTTAGATAAACACAAGAGTATTAGAAAAATATTTTTAAAAACTCGAATTTTTAAAATTATTCTTAGAAATTTATGCATTTTATTTAAAAATATGAATAATTATATATGTAAATATATATGTATATATGTATAATTATAAATTTTTTAATTAAAAAGAATCTCAATTAACATGATTGGAAGAAAAAATTTTTTTTATTATTATTACTTATATATTAAAATTCGTAATTATTTTTACCATAGGTAATGTCAGGGCTGAGAAGGTCATCAAGTTATAAACTTATCGATGATTGAGTGCGTCAAAAGTCGAAAAAGCACCTCATTTTCTAAATTATGATATCACTACTAAGAATAAGGAATATCTGAATTGAGAAAAGATTGGTAACTCATCTTTTAATATGCATATCTTGTACATGAGCACTTTTCGAAAGATTTCTTTTACTGTTATTTAAAAAAATCAAAAGGATCTAAATCCTCCTTCCTAATTTCCATTCTATTTCCTTCTCCTATGCAATTAAAGTTTTGTTTTTGTAACTGTTTATTCAAAATAAAATAATTATGTTCAATGCTCCTTAATGTTATTTAAGGCCATTCTTATAATTTATTAATAACAGCAATATTTTGTTGTGTTGAAAGCTGTAATAAAGATAGCCAGCTGATGGAATATCCATTAGCTACGAAACAGTTGATTCTTTTAAAAAATCAGATGCAAATATAGTTTTTATGCTGTATTTCAAAGAATCTAAAGAAGTTTCTATAATAACTTTCGTTTTGTTTCGAATTGAGTCTAATTCATAGTAGCCTAAAATAAACTTCGGTTATCTAACGTTTATCACTTCACAGATAATGCTTTGTTATATAACATTTGTTTTTCCGTTCTTATCAGTTACTTTTCAAGACAAGATCAATCCAATTCCGTTACAGGATGCATGCGTTGCAGAGCATACACTTAAGCACAGAATTTTCACCAAAGATGGAAGACAGTGTAAAAGTAAATAGAATTAGAACTGTTGTGCTCGTTTTGATAATTTTTTCCAATCAAATTAACACAGCCACTTAAATCGACTATTTGTAGTTGTCAGGAGCATTAAATTCATGGAAAAGCTTTGGAAATGTTAAGGAGTGGAAACTTTGGAAAAACTTTTGAAACCCTATAAAAGAGCCTCAAGCCCAAGGAAAGGCTGAAAAATTTATTTAAAAAAAAAAGATGTAAATATCTAATCAAATGTATTTAATTTGAAACGAATGTCGAAGAGAAAAAAAAATCCAAATAATTCGCCACATTTTCTTTATAAGATCAAACTTATTTTCTTAAAATATTACTTGTAACATGTAAATATTTCACTTTGTTTATTTTGCTTATGTATGTATTCAACTTATGATTGTGCAATATTATCTTCAATATCTGAATTTAAACCATCTACTTATAACCTAGAAATTATTTGTTTTGTTCGGTTTAGCTTGTTCTGTGGGACAACATTGTGTATTTTGTTTTGAATGTGTTTTTCCGTTAATAAAGAGCAGTGATATGAAATCAAGATCTTTAATTGCAATTAAGAACACTGATTAATACACTTTTTCGAGAGTATATCACGCATCTGGGGATCTTTTGATCATTTGAGTGAACTGTAATAGAAAAGGCGTCCGCAACGATATTTTTACTGTCGTTGTTTACATTACTCATATTTCTCTTGAAGTACTGATAATTTTAAAGTTAAGAAAAAAAGGAAAAAATTCCAACTCCATTTTTGCTCAAAAAATATCAATTACTTGAAAACAATTAAAAAAAACTGACAAGAAATGACACGTTACCAGAACATTTTAAAATGCAAATAATTTCATAAGTCTTTAAACAAAAATGAAGAAATATTATCTTTTTATCATGTAATTTCAGATTCTCATATATGGATCAATCATTTACAAACGTCAATTATATTAAACACAATTTTAAGCAATTCTAAAAGTTCGTAATCATCATTGACAACTAATAAAATTTAAAAACAAACTATTCAGTTCTAAAAATTATTAAATGAAATATTCAGTTGCTGTCTTTTAATGTGCAACCAACATAAATTAATTCTAAATAAAATGTTATTTTAAGTTAAAACTCTCAATATTTAAAAAAGAAAATGTATCAATTATTTGTATATCTTTATTTGATTAAATAAACAAATGATGGATAAATAAAGTTCGGCAAGACAGAGTCAAACTCTATTATTCAACCGAGGTAAAGATGGACTGTTGACATGCATTATATCGGGGGCCCAAAATATACATATAACCACACAATAGTATTTATAAAATGTAAAGATCACAAGAACCATATAAAGTATCCCATATAGAGATAGTATAAAGTATCGTGCGCGCGTGTGTGTGTGCGTGCGTGTGCGAGAGAGAGTTTCAAATCAAAGCGAGTTTCTAAATTTACAAATAAACATCTCTCATAACATTACAAATAAAACAATCTCAAATTGATTTTAATTTACTTTTACGAATACGAAGAGAACGTTAAATTATGGAACATCTATGTCTGTTTATGGCACCAACTTTTAAAACTGTATCCAAAACGTTTAACTCTTGATGCGCAAATGATGAATCGCAACATGAAACAAGATTTTGTATCAAAATTAATTAATGCCGTATACAAAATTGAATTTATTTTACCACAGCTTATTCAGAAAATAAAGCGGTAAAAACAGTTGTCGAAAATATTAATCTAGCTCGGGGTATATTCTTGTCATATAAAATGGCATCAAGTAAAATTACCTCGTCATCTTCACCCACATAAAAGCTATTATAAAGCAGAAAAAATACATTACAGAGACAAATAAAGCTTTTTGACTAAAATAGTTATTTCTTGCTGAAGACATTTTATGGCTGTCTTTAGCCGAAGTTAAAACATTAGAAATGAATAGATATAAAATCACTGTGAAAAAGCTAGCAAACATTAGTTTTAGATCATTGGCTACATTTAAGAGAAAATAGCGTCCATTTTCAACTTCATTAAAGTTAAATGCCTGCTTAAGTAACGGAAAACAAATGAAACCCTGGCAATAGAAAAGGATAATTTAACAGTAACTGCGTGAAAATTTTTTATGTGTTTGTTACCATAAGGTTCTCTGAAGTACTAACGGTATTGTGCATAAATATTTTCTCCAAGAACATTTTGATGGGAATTTTTTCAGAGCAAAAATTTAAGAAACTCTTAAGCCATTCAAGGCAGTTTAATGGCCTTTAGCTTCTTTGTGAAAATAAAAAAAGGTTATATTAATGAGAAAACCACTTCTTTTATGACACTAGAAATATGTGCAACAAGTTAAATATAAATGCTTTAAATAAAAACTAGATAGTTAAATAAGGGTAAAAATAAAAAACAAGAATGATGCTCTTTTCAAATCAGAACACAAATATATGTCAATAATTAAAATGCTGGATACTGAAATTGACTTTAGAATCATTTTTATCATTTAAGTGCTAGTATAAGCAATGCATTCGAATAATTTAATGCACAGTGTGAGAAATATTATTATAACAAATTAAAATGTTTAACATCTGTCAGACAAAACAGTTCTTTTAAAAACTGAACATTTTTTTATAGTTGAGTTTTTTTTAAATTCATAATTCACTACCAATTCTAATTACTAATCAATTTCAACAGCTTCCAAAGGCGGCTGAAATTTCATATTCTAATAGCGTCGGCAATATCATTCGAGTTTTGAATAGTTAGTTTTTAACACATAATGGAAGGGTAACAAATAACTGGAATGACGATTGTGGCAAATCGACTCCCCACACACACACAGTAGTTAAATAAACCATTAAACAAAAACTATATAGTATAGACGCGATTCAGCAGTACATAACAGAAGGTAATATTCACTCCACGCGGCCCCTTGGCCAAATCTAAATCGCTAAAAAGCTTTTCTTCTCAGGGTTCCCCTTCATTTCTTTAATTATATCAGATTGAGTAGAAGTGCAATTGCACTGGTACTCAAGCAAACATCCAAAATCAGTCAATGAAAATTTATTATGGAGAGTCATGATTTGAACAAAATATAACACCCTTAAAATTTAAAAATATTTTTACAAAATGAAGGAAAAGATTTCTAGCCTTCCTTCAACAGTTTGAAGATCCTTAGAATTTTGTTGGCCATTATCCTCTTATGCAAAAGCCTGATATAAAATGACCATAACAGCCAGTCACAATAAGCCCTGTTCACACAGCTCTGTGGTAACGAGGTGTTTGGCTGTAATTTTAAAAGCTTTTTATAGCAAAATGAAACTTTTCAGAACAAAATACTACTTCAAATAGGAATGTATTGGCTATTTATTTCCATTACGCAAATGTCACAATACATTTGAAAATGCGACAGAATCGATTAAAAATATTTCCTATATTAACAAGATTATAATATCTTTATATAAAAAGTTTCAAATATTTTAATAGCCTTCAAACCATTGTTGACTGTCGACCGCCTGAAAGGTAAAATTACTAAGATGTTATATGAACGCTATAATGAAATTGATTTTAGTTACTGTTGCCATCATTTCTGCTGTTTGATTTTGTCTGATTTTTTTCCTGATATTCCCAAGTTTCATTTTTAAAAATACAAAACTTTCGGACGTATCTAATATCTTTAAAATATTGCTGCTTTATATCATTTTATTTATTTATTTATTGCCCAATATATTTTTTACTATATGTGAAGAACTGTAATACTTTCAAACTAAAATGAATGTAAAATTAAATCAAATGATCAGAGATCAAAACAGTTTTACTTGTTGGATCTCAGATCAGTTTCAATTATAAAAACATTTATTATTATTTTTTTTTTTTCAATTACAATAACCAATACCAGAAGATGAATAGCCATCTAAACTCACTTTTAAGTACATTGACAGAGTGCTTAAGAATGAAATGATTAGTTTTCCTTCAAAGGAGTCTTTCCCTATCCACGCTATTTATCAAACACAAATCGGAAAAAATCTATTAACAGAAAAAAAATCATTTATAAACATAAAATGAGAACACTGAGCCAAAATTAGAAAAATTATCCAATTACTGCAAAATTGCATTAACTTTTAACGCACCAGCTAAAATATCACTTGCACACTGGCAACATGCTCAACAATGGATTATCTGTTTTTGACTATAGGTAAATGAATAATTTTCCTTGTTTGCCAACGATATTTAAGTCGATCAAGTTCGATAAGAATTATTGATATAAAAAATTTCCATTTTTAGAATAAATTTCCTTAACTTTTTCCTGTCTTTCGGAATTCACTAATAATTCCTGGTATACCGATAGAATAACACTTTGTCAATGTTTAAAAAAATCTCTTAAATTAAATCTCTAAGCGAAATTCAAATTAGTTTTTACGAAAAGAAAATTCACCAGTGAAAAATATCTGACAATTATACATAAATATTAAGAATTTAAACTTTTAATTTATTTTAATTTATTCATTTATTTAAAATGGATTTCTCTATCCCACTGAATAGCATTATTTCCCGATCACAACTAACAAAATCGAAATGTCGAAGTTTAGCCTGAAGGAAAATTTTAAGCTTAACACGAGTTGGCAGACTGGGCTGTTTTCAGTCTGCTGCTCATGAACTTTCATCGCCTTAGAAAAGTAAACAAGAAAATGCTAAAAGTGAACCGACTGAAGAAAAAAAACGGCTGTGTTTACAATTAGGTAAGCAATTCGCAAGCCAAAAAAATGCGTAAATTTCAATGTTGTATGCTTAGGTAGGACTAAAACGGTTGGTTATAAAATGAAAAGTTAAGCCTTCAATTATATTTTTAAAAAATTTGAATGACTATGAAAAAACTTAAACATTTTTAGAATTCAAATGATGTTTATTCCAAATGATTTGCACTGCACTAATACCTTTTAATTTTATTATTTCCTTTCTTTAGAATATTATGTAATATATTTAAAAAATACATTGTTTAAAAAAATTATTTCAAAAACATTTTGAATTTTTTTTAAAAAAAAAAAAAAGAATAGTCTCGCTTATATTGAAGAACCACAATGCAAACCATTCAGCGTACTGACGAGTTTAAATCATACACAGGTAGAATGATTATTGTGAAATTTAAAGGCAAATCCATAAAGAGCAGCGGAGCTGTGCAGGATAATTAGTATTTATCAGTACTATCAACCAGAATTAGCCAGGACTATCATCAACTTCAGAATTAAGAAATGAATCAGTATATTACTTATTCATTTCCTGCTTTAAAACAGAAGATAGTTAAATTTAAATGTAGATAATCAAGTAAAAAAAGAAGAAAAAAAATACCCACATTAAAAAAAATCTTTAATATCGAATCTCAGCAAAACATAATATATTAAGATCGATTCTCTCTCATTCATAATATTATGTGTGAAATCGTTTTTACATCATTTAGTTTATAGAGAATCAAAAATGTCTACTTAAAAATATTAACATGCTGCTTTGGAAAAATTGTAATATTTTTAACCATAACATTAACAAAAAAAAAATCGTACGAGTGGAAAATTTGATTAAACAATAAAACCGATTTGAATTTCATTACAACTATTTAAATAGCGTTGTTATAAATACTGTTGATAAGTAATACCGAAAAATTTAATAAAAAGAAAAAACTGCACAGAAAAAAAATTGGTAAAACTACAAGACTATTCTTTTTAATGTAATGTTCAAATTTCTACTAACTTCTACTTAATTTTAAAAAATCTGATTAAAATTTTGAAAACTCTTTCTTGGAAACCCTTTATTACACAGGAAATAGCTGTAAGTCAAAGTCGATAACTTAGGCACATACATTCCATTCTTTACATTGAGAGTTTCGAATTTCCCAATTTGCAAGTAATTTTCCAGCCTAAAAACTATTAACTTGTTAGAAAATGTAATAAATTAATAAATATCAGATGATTTTGGCAACTAGCTAATTAAAATTTGCAATTAAATATCTAATGTAATTTGATCTTTTAATAAGTTCTTCGGCAAAATATTTTAAAATTCCGATGGTTCATATAAGTCATACTCTATTATAGATCCCTTAAGCCGGCCTGTTCCTCGTATTACATATCTAATGATCTTACAACTCTCGGAAAAAGAAAACTTTAAATTAGAATGGAAATAATTAAAACTTTATTAATATAAAAACATTTTCTTGCTCAAACTAAAGCCCGACATTGTATGCTTTCGACAATACGCTTGAGTACAAAAAAAAAAGAATTATTTGGCAATCAAAACCATCACCATCTTTGTTTCGTTTTCTGACCACCACAGAATAATTTTCATAATTTATGTAGTATCTCGAAGAATTGTTTAATAAAAATTCCCCTGGTTCATCATAAAATTCAGTTTTTAGATTTTATTTTCTAATGGATTTCAATGACGTAAATAATATTTTATTATGTGACAATCAATTAATGTACTTTCCAAAAAATTAAGAGATCTAAAGAATCAAATCACTCCTTTGGTCCTAAGGAATTATATTCTTTGAAATATTCCAGACACTTCAAAAATGAAAACATTTTTAGCTTCTTTGATCTAATCTGACCGAATTATATAGTGTTGAACATAAAAAATTCTGAACTATCAACATTTTCATAATCTTAGGCCAATCAATCTTGAGGAACTATGGACACTGATTGGCATATATTCTTTGAAATAGTTCACGGAGTGGTCTAAAATCGCGCATTTTGATAAGGCATATAATTCAAACTCAGTATAACTGACTCAGTTTTAATGAAAATAAAGAGGCCCTTCCCTTTAATTTAAAAAAGGTGTCAAAAATATTTTATTAATTTCGATCCATTGCATCGATTGTCTGAATAAAAATATAGAATTCATTCATAAAAATATAAATTCATTCATCTGATCATTTATCGGATCAAACAGCATAAATCTTTACTATATTTAGACCATTTCCCCTCTCAGCTGTATAGGAATTTGTCTAAACAATAAAAACATCATTAATACAAATCTTCATTAAAATTATTTAAGGCCAACTTCAGCGTCTAATACGGCTGAAATTTGACTCGGAATCTAATCATACAAGCGCAAAATGATGTTTAAAGAAACATTGGATCATTTTTCTTGAAAATATTGTGAAAGTTCAGGGATAGATGCCAAAGATATTGATTCCTGATTGAACGCTACAAAATATTTTTTAATTACATTTTTATTTATACCCATGTTTTTAATTATATTAATTTTACATTTTTTGTAACGCTATGATGGACAACTGTCTTCATAAGAAAATTCCACTTCATAGATCCATTTCAAAGCAATAAACAGATCAAATGCAATACAATTAAAATAATACGGCTTTGATAACTGACAATTTGACATAATCATTGGTATAATATTTCGTCTAAGCAATGTAATTGAAATGTTTTTAAAAAAATATCTTCGGAAACCAGTTGATCGGCAAAGCGACAAGTTGATAGTAAAAAAGATACTTTTCCGTTCAACTAAAAAATCGCCAAAGATTCGCCGAATATTCATTAATCGAAAAAAATTAAAAATCGCCAAAAATTACGTCTAATGTCACCTAGTTACACCTAGTGCGTTTTGTTCACATTGGCGACTTTTGTTCTGTCAATCACTTCACTCGGCGACTTGACTCGCGTTTGGCTCATTTCAACGACATTTTGCGCCCGTATAACAGAAAAGTACCAGAAAAGCGATTGATATTAAAAAAAAAAATTTGAACAACAGATGTAAAGAATATGAGGTACCATCCTAACTAAAAAGTTCAGAATCTTAGATGTGCATTTTAAAAATAAAAAAACTGATCATTTGGTAATAAAAAATAAAAAAAAATTTTAACTCTGAAAATCATTTTCATCTATTTCGCAAACGCAACTGTTAGTCAGTAACCGTATAAAATATTCTGAATGACCATGAATTATAATTTCAAAAGAATAATACATTTTTAATAAATAAATTGCAAGACGTCCGATAATATGATTTTTTTTTTAAATTGCTTTTTCCAAACGATTCTTTCCAACTTAAATATTCCATAAAAAATGATGACGTAATGCTGATGTCACAATTGCTTAATTAAGAACACAAATTTCAACAAGTGACATCCAGCGAATGAATGCTGGATATTTTTCGATTGTTTCTTATTTTTTATTTCTTATTGAATAAAAATATTTTCAAAGATAAATTATTTTTTTAAAGAGTACTAAGATTTTGCAACAAAAATTTCATTCATGAAACATGCTTCTAGAGAAGCAGGATGGATTAAAATATGTTAATGCTGTAATCAGACACATATTAAGAACAATATATTGCAACACAGTCAGAACAATGTATTGCAAGTTGTTTTTACCCGAACACAGTTTTACATACACATCAAGTAAAATTTTTATTATTTATTGTTTTAAAACAAAACAAAGAAGTTTGTTGGGATTTGATTATGAGCAATGCAATTGCTAATCATTATCGCTTTATATTATTTACCAATAAGATCATGAAATGTAATTTTAGTTTGGTCGATTTTATATATATGTAAGTAAACATCAAATACAGTTTAGCGTACTTTTTTTCATTACCAAATTATGAAGCTCATATTTAAATTTGACATAAATATGCTTCAAACAAAGCAATTTTATGTTTAACTCGTATTCATATGTTGCATTTAACCTTTTTGTATACATAGTAAGGAGAAAGTATAGCAACCGTCAAACAATTAGAACTCGAGAATTTGACTGTTATCCACGTTTTAGACTTCCCTGAGTTCCAAAAACACAGTTTAGGGAAAATATCCGCTAGTCTGTCTGTGATAAAAAAATATAAAAAAAACTCAAAAGACGTTTCAGATAGAAGGATAAAATTCGGTATGTACTCGTTACACAAAATTCATAGATTTCAATCAAATTTTGAATAAAATCTTTTCAGAGGAAGTCCGTATGTCCGATAACTAGAATATAAGCTAACACTATCACGAAACACAAAGAGGACTAGTTGTATAAGATTCGGTACATAGATTTAACATCTATAGCGTAGTCATTCATCTGCCAAATTGTGGGCCAAATCCAACTATGGGTTGACTGTTTGTCAGTCTATATTTTCAGAAATAAGTAACACAATAATTCAAAAACACGATGACTAAAATGTATCAAATTTATATGAGGATTTGTGACTACCGGTGCAGATTTGATGTTAAGTATTGATCGCCAAAAGACGCCAAGTGTCACCCGATAGATTCAATAAAAATGCATGCCAAAAGTTAATATTTCTATGCCATGACAAGCATCCTCTGTTACGACAAATTTATTTGAGAAAATGCGAGAAAATTTTGGGATCTTCATCTCCACTGGTTTTCTGCGTATAAATTTGCAACGTTAAGTTATTCAAGAAAATACAGTATTTGAAAACAAACTTATTTTAGTTTAAGGAGATATCAACGATATGGATGCAGATAGGATAGGGCCAGTAACCCTTCTCTGTAGTTAAAGTTCTTTAAAAAATTACATAGATTTAGACTAAAATCTTTTTCTATGTTTTTTTCTTAAATAAATCTAAATATTAAAGAAATATTACTGCATTCTGCATATTATAATAATAAGCACTTGAATATTCGCATTGTGTTGTGACTTATGGCTCGCAACCTCGCTGTCTGTCAGCGATTTCAGCCAAGTAAGCGTCTCTTGCTTTCTCAATAGCGTCAACTAAGGCCAAGAGCATGACTTACCTATTCCATACATCACATTCGCTTGCACACACCCTTTTTTTACAGGAGGGTACATTCGCACAACCTTACAGACACACCTCACATAGAAGAAACAAACCCGAACTCGGACTCAAACCCGAGACGCCCAGATCATGGGGAAGACGCGCCACCCCTTGATTAGAACGCCAACCATTTAATATGTAGTAGTTTGAATGACATATTACCATCTTATATTGTTGGATAAAAGGCTGCCATAGTCAAACCAGTGATTGTCACTGTTTGACTATGCTTTAATATTGCTTATAATGAGTTTATAAATGAGTGAGTTTATGGTTGCGTTTATAAATGAGTTTATAAATGTGTAGGAAATCGCTATTATAGAATTTAGCATCTCAACTCCTGATCCACCAACAAAAAATGGCAATATCTTGATTATAAGTTTTATTTTAAGGATTTGAAAAAGGTAATGTATCCACCCCTATTACCAGGATGCCAGCTATTCCCAATGTGGTGGAATAGGCATTTGCTAATCCCATCCCAAAACATTTCCGGTATCCCTTTCCCAGAAATAATTCGTGATTTCACTTAAACTATATTTTTCCTATGAATAGCGCAGACTTGAAAGAAGAAAAAAAAAGAACTGAGAACTTTTGATTCAAAAACATCTTAGCGTGATAATATTTTATGCTTGATTCGTCTATCCTAATTTTAAATTTTAGAAAGAAGGGATAGTGTCAAATTTCATCATAGCTCTCATGAATATAAATTTACCATTAAAATAATAAAAAGTATGGTAGTAAAATATACTTTAAATATTACAGCAGTAAAACCAGTAATACTGAAACGATTTGCTGAAGTCACATATAAGTGATTTTAGCGCAATAGTATGCTCTAAAGTCATTGAAAAATTTTATTAATATTTTGATTATTTTTATTTAAAATCTAACAAATTTCGAAAATCATTTTCGCAATATTACCCAAGAAGTAATTATATCAAATTTAGAAACTCTAGGTTCCATGGTCTCTCCTCCATTTTAAACATTTAAGCGATGCAATTTAATACATTTAATCATATTTTTAGCCATTCATAATTAAACGTCCAAATATTTATTTAAATACATATTAGAAAACACAGAAGCAAAAAAAATGTTTAAAAAAAAGCATCATTAACCTAGCTCGTTAATCATTTATCAGTTTAATCATTATTCATTAATGACACACTTGTTATTTACATATGAGCTTTTAACCTCATTTATGCCGTCCCCCCCCCCCCCCCCCACTCCCAATCAAAAAGTGAATTTGAATGGGTGAAATATAAGAAGCCCAGAATAAAACGAATTTCCAAAATAATCTTTTATGTGAACAATTATCTCTACGTAATGCAATTAAGAATTACAAATGGTGTTATATAAAAAGCAAATGTTGAAGGCAGCGAAGTTTCAAGGAATTTCTAAAAGTAGATATTGAATTTAATATTCAACCTATGAATGTGGATTAAGACAAATATTTAAAAAATATTTTAATAAAGTGAACTTGTCGAAGTCTCCGAAAGAAAATTCACCCACAATTAAACAAGTAAAATATTACATTTATTAAGGTTAAACATAAATTTGGATTTGATAAATTTTATTGGCACAACAGCCACGGTATTGACTATACTAGTTTTTTAAGGATTAAAATAATAATAAAAAAATCAGCTATAAAAAGCAATATAAAAATTTTTCAAAAAGATGAATACTTAAATATGGGGATAAAAACCTATTGTTTTCAAAAAAGCAAAAAGATGAACATGTGGTATTTTATGAGAAAAAGAGAATGAATGAGAGAGAAATATTTTATGAAGTAATGCGAAGTTGCAAGCTGATATAAACGCTGAGTACTAAAATTTGGACATACACTGAAAATATGGTAAACAAACATGAAGCAATTGCATTGCGAGAACATTGGTGCTTCTTTTCCAAAAAGAAGATGGCGAGGGGTTAATT
>JAPMOQ010048161.1:2523381-2555047 GCA_026543055.1 Argiope trifasciata
TGTGTGTGTGTGTGTGTGTGTGTGTGTGTGTGTGTGTGTGTGTGTGTTTTTAATCAATCACAGGGATACTAATAGTTGTTAGTATGACTCCCTTTTGAAATTCTGGTTATTTCCATAACACAAAAAAATCGAAAATTAAAATTGATTTACCTATTATGTTTGGTTTTATGCATCCCTTCGATTTAATGTATCAATAAAAAAATAGGATACAGGCATTACTTTTTTTTATTCATGAAGCCCACGAATAAATTTTTTTATCAAACTACAACATTTCAGAAATAAAACTGAAAATTAAAAGCGGTTTCAACTAATTTGAGAATAATTTCAATAGGCGAAATTCACCGCACACAGACAACTTATGAAAGGTTGTAAATAAAGTACTTCTACTTACTGTTATCAGGTTGCCCATTCCTTTCTTTTTCTTTCTGTTTCGCTTCTTGTTCCATGTTCAGCGACCTGTGAAGGAAAGAGATCAGTAAGGTTTGATTAGCAACTCAGAAAAAAGAATTATGACTCTGCAAAACTCAAAAGTTCTTATATTAGCTACAATACAGACCCATTATCTCGCAGAAGGAGGTTTTTAGTTTAACTGTATTAACAGAGGCAATCATATCCATACAAATCATCGTCATTATCATACGTTAATACCTACGTATATAACTACAAATAATCTAGTAACAATTGCATATTTATTAGTATGATATATGTTTATAGGTTGACATACAATCTGCGCTAAGTGCTATATGCATTAATAAAAAATATATAGTTTAACACTTACCGAATTATTTTAACATCAGTTTTTCAATATTATTCGAAAGATCGTTTTTTCCCCTCGCTCTTTCTTCAATTTTAATAAATGTTGAAAATTATTTTTAAGTATGTTTTACAACACTTTACATACAAAACACTTTCCATTCTCACAGTTACTGGATTTATACTCGAATATTAATACTCGATATAAATACTTGCGCAATGATATTAAATATTAGAAGGCGTGCGTGCGTATATGCGTACATGTATGTGCATTCAAGGCTGTTTTAAAATTGAGAGATTTTATAAATAAAATTTAAAAGGAGGAATATATATACATTTCTTTATAAAATTTATTACTAGACTACCGGTATCTGCAATGTGCCTCAGGCAGCACAGGACTCAAGCAGTACCGCAGTGATCCCCCCCCCCCCCCAAAAAAAAACCCACACGACAGAGCAAACCAAAATTATTAAAGTGATGAAGTGAACACATAAGTTACATTTCAATTTTAAAGCCAAAAAAAAAAAAAAGGAAAATATAAACAAAAGTATTCGAGCCTTTAGTACTGAAATCAGTACCATAAAAAGATTGTTGTTTATATTATTATCTGCGTTTCATAATATTTAGAAGTCATTTCTGAATCAACTTCACAAAGTCATAAAATTATATTTTTTTAAAAATGTAAAATTATGCCATCAAATTCGAAATAAAAATACAAATTGTGCCTTAAAATTAAATATTTTAAAAATAGCCTTAATAATCTTTTGAATTAAAGCTTTTATCGTGCATGCAGAGTATTCAACTACTAAATAGTGATTCTCAACCATTTTTTTTTTTTTTTTGTCGCGGCACACAAAGAAAAAGAATGTAAAAGTTGTTTACTTACCTATAATACACTATATAAAGTAGTTTATGATAATAATTTTGAATATAAATGTAAGTAATGCATGTACTACAAAAAAAAACAGTACCTTCACTAAGGGATTAGTTACAAGGTAATAATAAGAATACTTTTCATGAGAAATTTGATTGCTTGATAATTTCATCTATATTTGGTCATAAAAATGCTTACTACTCTCGTATCGTCTTCTACCTTTAACAGACTAGATCTTTCTTTCGTTTTTATGTTGGTTAATAGAGAAAATACGAATTCACACAGTAAGATGTAGCAAATTGTAATAATATTTTTAAAGCTTTTTTGGCTATTCACGGGTTCGCATCTAATGTTTAATCCAAAATAAATTCCTTGATTCTTCTGAATATGACATTAAATCTCAATTATTAAAAAGAGAAATTAGTTATTCATCTTCAATCAAAGTTAATCCAGATACAGAAGTATAATTTTTACTATATACACTTCTAAAATTCTGCAGCACACAAAAGTGGTTGAAAATCACAGAACTAAGCAGTCTATTAGGGAAAATTTATAACATCAGCTGTCACATCAGAAATCCATGAAAATTTATTTGAATTAATGAAAAAATTGATATGATTGAAAAGAATTTTAAAGTGGTATGAAAAATGCTTTCGTTAAATATTAATACTGAGGGCAAATATTAAAATTTCGATTAATTTTTAATTAAAAACCTTTTTTAGTGAGCACTTATTATTTAAGAAGTACCTGTGTTAAAATTAGTTAACAGTTAATTCTTAAATTCTTAATTATAATATTATAATTAATAATTCAAGATTATATAATTATAATATAAATAATAATAATTATTTATTATAATATTAATATTTTATTTACATGTTAATATTATAAATAATAATTCAAGTGTTATTAATTTGCAAATAGCATTGAATGTGTTAGATACCACTGCGGGAAACTAAAAAAATAAAAACCAACCTAAATTCTAACCAAGTTTTTTAAAAAAATCAACTATTTTGATATAAGATTTTTTTTTCATCTTTTAAACTTAATTTTTCAAAAAATTTTAAGATATGAATAAATAAGTTTGTGAAGATATTACTATAAGGTAGACGAATGAAAAAAAAAAAATTTAGTTTCTATATTTTCATGCATGATCTGAATAAGAGCAGAGCTTCTATAACCGAAAAAGTGGAATATTTTTGCTCAAGGAATAAAAAAGGAAAATAATAAGATATACTTTATCATTTATTCTTTTTTAGTATGCTTAAATGAACTATAGGAATAGTAAGCAGACATATAAAAAAGTGAAATAGTTTATTGAGTTTCAGAAGTTTTGCAATAATCACAGGCACATAATGATGTTATTTAACTTTCAGTATAAAAAAAAGTGAAAACTTAACTTTTGTCAAAATAAATAAAAAATCTCATTTAAGCATTTAGAATGATTATTTGGTTTTGTAACCAATGAGACCTCAGCAAAATATTTTTTCTCCCTTTTACAAAAATATAAAAAATTAACTTCAAAATTGATTTAGGAATTTAAGCAGTGTTGTTTTAAAAAGTCTCACGTCTATTGTACTATTTAAGTAGATAACAACTTTAAGTCTTGTTCCAATAGCATAAAAAACGTGTCTGTCCATTATCTTATGCAGGGCTATGACTTCAGATTCTTATTTCTCATGTAAAAATTAAATTGATAAAGCATTTTGTGCATTATAAATGAGCATAATATAAACATTAAAAGCATTGTATGTGCACGTTCAACAACTAGATAGATGAAGATGATAACTATACAGATATAGTAAGGATAGATACAAATAAAACAATATAATAACTGACAATTCTACAACAAACGCATTTCAGACAGAATACGTCTAATATTTTATTGAAGTTGGTTTTAAAATTTCAAAATATCTGAACAAAATAAAATCTGAAAATAAAAACTTATTACAACGTTATACAAGAATGTAAACATGAAAATAAAATTTTTATTTTTTGTCTTTTAATAATAATGCTTGGAATACAGGAAAATAGACAATCAAATAGATGATGAAACAGCGAAAATTTGTTTAAATTTTATTGCAACAATGAAAAGTATTGCAGCAAATTCCCCTTAAAAATATTTTTTATTAATTTTCAAAAATTAGAAAACTATACAACAATTAAATTGGTATCAGTAAAAAATAATTGAAATTCTAATTAAAATTTCAGGACACTAAATTTGGTAATTCTGGATTCAACGGTCAGTTAACTGCAAACGCGCGCAGACGCGTACCGTACACATACACAAACACTGAAAGAGAGAAATTATCAATTAAATTGTATCAGCTTCGAAATTACAGTACTAAATAAAAAAAATTGCTAAAATTCCACTAAAAAAACAATAACTTTACTTGTAAAATGTATGCATTTTATAAACTTTCGATTTTTTAAAAAAAAAAGGTGTTTAAAAACTACATCAAAAAGAATCCGGAATTTACGCATTATTATAAGCATTTTCCGACATACGAAATTATGTGCCATTTAGAATTTTTGAAAAATGCTACAAAATACTTATATATTTTAAATAATGCATAAGACTTTTTTTTTAAAGTTAAAATGAGATATAAAGCAAAAAAAAAATCTCTAGCTAATAGTTTATCAAATGATTTGTTTAGAAATTTTCGAATAATTTAAAAAATATATTACCTAACTTCTGAACTAGAATTAAGTTGTATTTATATCCGTAATCAAATGTTACCATTCGATATGTTCGATAAATAGCATGAAATTTTCCAACTCTTTTTGTATTAAAGTAATAGTTATATTATCCTAAAAGAACAGATTATTTATCTTGTAGTTCAGAAACTGTTGATTTTATCTTAAAATTACTGCACCAAATTTTAATAACAAATATGCATTAGATTTTAGTTTAGATATTAACAAAAGAATTCAAGAAAATTGCATTTAAATATATAGCACTAAAACGTGTATTATGCAAACATTACAATGAAGGTAAATTCCTAAAATCTAAACGTGTTTATTAAATGAAAACTGTTCAGAAATTAGGAATACTGAATGAGTATTAGGATACACATTTTTCCCCCATTTGGGGCACAGTTTATTGGACATTTAAAAGTAAAAGATTTTATGCAAATTTATTTATTTCATCTTATTCATGTTTACAATTTAGAATATTTAGTCTTACAAAAATTAAAATTATTATTAAACATGAATTCAAAAAAACATGTATTACATTCTGATACACCAAATGTACCTAAAGAGTTAAAAAAAAACAATTCGCCAAAAATCGAATTTTTAACTTTATCTTACTTTAAAAATCAATGCAGTATAAATATGGTATTAATATTCAACGAGAATAAACTATTTTATATTTATATTATAAATTTATATTCTCATATATTTTATACATACAATTTCATACATTTATATTAAATTCTTATTTTAAGATATATAAATTCTTTGTATATTTTAATAAAAAGTGGATAATAATACATAATGAAAACTTTAAATATTTGTAATTGACAAAAATTGATAACAAATGAGCCAGTTTCATTTTAAATAAATAGAATACATTGGATTAATTTTTAATACTAATATATATAAAAGGCTTGCTCTTTGTGGAGGACTAACTGCCTAATCTAGAGCAACCCAATTAGCCACAGATGTACTTTGAATGCTGAAAATGAGCACTAAGGGATCATTTTTTTCCATTTTATTATAATTTAATAACTAAGTCAGTTTTGAGCTTTTAGGCCATATCTTCCCCCAGAGAGAATTATCCTCATGGTATTTTTAAAGTACCAAAATTTATCTTTCCAAACGTTCTTCTAAGTTCCGTAGAATATTTTATCTAATTAAAAAAAATGTTTAAAGAATCACTGTGAAATTAGCAAAGGTTAATGAAATTTATAATATCCCCTGCTGCAAGGTCGTGAATCTAGGTCAAGCTTACTGCTCCATTTTCTGGCGAGAACACAGAGAATTTTCTACTCTTTTTCAAATTCCACTTTTAGCTTCGAATGTTCCATGTTATTACCACAGAACTACAGTTCACCACCGATAAAAATTTGCCCGAAATTTTTAATGGTCAGATAAAAACGAATTTAATTTTTGTAAAAGTTTTCAAACATTTTAAGATAATTTTAAACGCAAAACACTTCTTAATCATTTTAAAATGCTGAAAGCTGTATTTCTGTATGTATAAAATTATGCCTTATTCAAAATTTCAACATTGTTTCAAATTATATTGAGAGAATTCATTTTTCGATCAACTCAATTATAACATTACAAATAGAAATAGTATGAACAATGAAACATTAAACAAAAAGAATAAAAGAAAACGTTTTCAATTTTCAGTCATATAAATATATCAATTATGGTTTTAATAATCGTAAACGATTATCTGTTAAACATAAATTCGTGTAATAGCATTTTTTTATTTAAATTTTTTTCTCTGCCATTTTTACTTAAAATACATTTTACATTATTTGACTAACATAGGAAAAAAAAATTCAAACCAATAACTGAAGGATAACAAAAATAAAATGTAAAAATGGAATACGGTTTTACAGTTATTTTGAACATTAATCTACATCTCTTACTAAAAACTCTATAATGAAAATCAATATAATAAACAAATAATGTATATGAATCACGGTTTGAGAACCATATCATTTCCAGTTCTGAAAATAAAATTAATTTATCTTTTCGAAAAAAAATTGATGAAACAGAATACTTAGTACGCCATATTGGCGTGAGAAGATAAAAACCCCAAGAATTTTCGCTTTTCATCTAGACTCAATAACAAGGATTTATTGACGTATACTCAACAACAACAAAAAAAGATTTCGAAATGATTACGATATAATTAATATACAGCTAAAATTTTTATCGACTAGAAATCAAAACTGATCGTAAATGAAAAGTTAGCAATATCATAAAATTAAGGCGGAAAATAAAAAAAAACTTCGGAAATATACCTAATAATATAAATAGTCCTTATACCTAGTTTTATGTTTACTTAATTATTACATTTTCAATTGCCTATTTTTTAAAATTGTGCATAAACATGAATAAAGTTATAAGACAAAATATATAAATAAATAAAACATTTTCATAAAATTACTAAAAAAAATCATTAAAATAATGATTAGAGAGTTACAAATATGCTAGAATCAGAAACTAAATTAACCAGTCTCTTAACCGACAACTTCAAAATGGGCACTTCTTAGGTTTCAAAATGTCTAAATCCGCCACTGCAATTATTATTAACTTATATACATTTTATAACGAGAAGGTGAACAATGGAAAATTTTGTGTAAACTGAATGGTTCATAGCAATAACATAAGCAGAATCTTAATTACAACCGCCTCTCTTCTCTAGAAAAGATAGTTTCGAATTATTACAGTTTCGAAAGGATTTCAAGGAAAGCAGAAGAACAGATCATTTTATTTGTTATCATTTGACCGTAATGACTTTTTCTTCCGCAATCCTGTCTGCTTTTACGAAGAAAATAAAACTCACTAAGGCTGTTTCATAACATCCCACTTGATCCAGTTCACCTTTTTCTGTTCTTCGAAAGTAGTTCATCCTGTCATCGTAAATTTCAGCTAAAAGTGTCATCTCTTCCAACTAGTTTGGATAGTGAGCTTTCCTTGCAAGGTCTTCACGGATAATGTGCGCAACAATTTCAAACAGATGTGTGAAAAGATCTCAATAAAACAGTAAAATGTTCAAAAGGTAGCAGATTATTTATTATATATATATAATCAACCAGGGAAGCCATTTGTTTCGCCGAGATTAATGGCCCTTTCATCTTAATGGTTTCCTCGGTAAAATATTTTTAAAATTCATAGTATGATAAATATGTAAAACATACCAGGCTAGAAGCTTCACACCATTCTATTCAATACGCCATTTATTCCCCAATTTTCTGCCTGTATCTTTATACATTTAATTATACTCGGCAATGATTAAGAATTAGCACATTTAAAAAAATGTACTCCATTGTTTGATTCTGGAGTTGAACTTTAATTGAAAGTAATTAGATATATATATACTTTTCATAAATACAGCCCTTTTATTTAAATGTATTAAACATCAAATAAAAAATGCTGAAATTTTTTATTTTGATCATCAACAAAGTTTGAATGAAATATTAATTGTCTCGTACACAGTTTAATTTAAACCTCTCAACGATTTCTTGAAAAACCGCAAACGATAATTTAAAGAAATATAATACAATTTATTTTTTGTAAATATTAGTTTCATTAAAATTCTTTTCTTACAACTGTGACCGTTATTTTGTCACAAAAGTAAATTTACTTAATTCCATATCATTTGTACGGATAAAAAGAATCTGATATTCCAACATTTCGACAATTAGAAAAGTTTTATTTATATTATTTTGTTGATCATAAAATGCCTTGACAACATTAATAGAGCAATGGTGAAATTGATTAGAGTTTCACTTTTACAGTGAAATATGTTTTTGTAAATTACACTTTTTATATTAATTTTTTTTTAGTTTTTTTAATATTTTTTAATTAGCTAAAAAATAAAAAATTGTTATCACTGAAGAGATAATTTTTTTGTATTTGAAAATAATGTAAAAATTATTTTTATCCAATAATATTTTTAGAAGTTACAGTAGAAAAATGCCAAAACTTCACTTAATTTTTAAACAGTTTAAATTCTATCCACACACACACGCCCCCAAAATGCAAAAGGTGCTCATTCGCACACTCCAAATTTGTATATGTGGAAAGTTTGATAGCTGTAGTCAAGCGATCGGCCGGTACGGCATCAACACACATACACAAAGTCATTCTATCATTGATAGTAGTAGAGATACAAAAATTGACATAATAAATATGCAACATGAGAAAGGTACATTATGGGTCTGAAAATATAATTAAATGATAGACTCAAGATATTCAGTGCTAGTTCCCTGCTTTCATTTAGCAGGGATTTTTCATGAAATAGCAACCGGTTTTCACAACATTATTGTGGCTACACTATTTGGCTAACAAATAGTTTCATCTTTATTTGCTTAATATAATGAACTCTCAGTAAGGAAAAGTGCGCAATGATTACGAAATAAGGCATAGAAAAGAATTTTCGACTGACTATATCTATCAGACTCGAATGCATCAACCATCGTTGAGTAATGTCGTTACGAAACGAGAATGCAGTATTTTGCGTTTCGTACTAATATGCAGACAGATACAATGACAATCACCTATACAAGATATTATAAAGGATAATCGACTAAAATCAACCATCTCAATTTTCGCTTGTATCAAGTAAATATTGTACTATTTAAATAGATGATCGCGCTGTGATAGTTTTTAAAAAATCGACCTCGAGATTTTGTCAAATGTCCCTGGGTCCAAAAGCACATATTTTTGTCTTTAAACCTCCCTGTCCGTGAACCAGATAGCTCAAAAACGATATGCTCAGATAAATGAAATTTGGCCTTTAATCTCTTAATTGTATATATGAGTAAAATTTTCAATTCAATAGATAGAAAAGAATGAGTCTAGAATGCATATTCGGTTTTCTTTAGTATATGGAAAGGAACAAAACACGTTATATACCGTAACTGCACACAGAAATTATGGGAAAAGTTATATTTGCGAACTGTGGTGATCTTCGAGGATGTGTCGTTTCCTTTCCTATATTATCCCACTCTTTATTGCATTATATATTGCAGGAGACGATAGAATAGAAGATGGTATACTGCATAAATCTTAGAGAAATATCGGGACACCACTAATGTTGATGGTAATAGGCAGGTTGTATTCACTGTAAACGTGATTTATGATGCATTGATCAACAATAAATAATTCTTTAATAATGATAGGGAAGTAAAGCATGCAGTGATCAATCAAAAACTAGCCACTTTGGAGCACTCGTAGACATAAGTTTAAAAATTCATTACTGTAAGAACATTAAAAGAACTAATTTTATATTGCATAGATTATGCTTTATCTTAGAAATTAACAAATGCAAATAATATAATTTCGTTGAAATGACCGATCAAAATAAGGAATAAAATTTCAGACAATTCTTTTATTTACAGCCAAATATATACAGAAGAACAATTTGTTCTAATCTAGGTTAAATATTTGATGTTTACACAACAGTTGAAGGTTTATAGTGAAAAGAGATCCCCATCAATTCCGAATAAAACACAAGACGCTAACGGGGTATTACAGAGAAAGGCTACACGACGGTGGAGCGTATATAGTACCGATGTCCGCAATTCAAAAAGTCCCTTCTCCTCTTCAAAGCAAGACCCACTCTTTATCTCTATCCACACTCCGGCTCCTCAATTCCCATTTGTCCACGTAAGCACTCCGCCGGCCAATCGTTCAGTAAGAATTGCATTCATTTGTGGCGTCAGTCTGGTGTGGGAACTGCCCGTCAATGACACTTCCTAGCAACTGATTTCTCTGGAAAATGTGTCAATGATAGTCCCTTCACAAAGGGGACCATTTAGAATCCATATGTGACACTCCTTTCCTTTGAAGATGCGATAGGTTCTGCCCCAACAATGAACCTCATCTGTCATTTTCAGCTGAGCACTAATGACCAGAGGCAACAACCACTGGACGATAAGACCACCCATTCTCTGGAGGCATTCAAAAATGGAAGGCGTTAACAGGTGTAACACAGATGGCTGGAAATGCCGCAGGGGAACGTTACATGATATATAAAATAATTAACACATCTATTTAATCTTTTTCTACGTTAATTATTTAAAATTAAATGATATGGGCGAATGAGTGACGAAAATACTAAGCTTTAAACAATTAACTGGTGTAAATTATAGTCTTTTCAGATTTATATTTTTTCAAGTTTGGTTCGTTCTTGAATGATAAGTTTTAATGCGGTGATTTTTTAATGCGTCCTTTCTTATGTAAGGAAAAGTATTAGAATCTGGCATTTATGAAATTCTCAAGATCGATAGGTTTTTCTTTAATTATCTTACCGAACCGTGGTATTATAAAATCACTAATTTTTAATAACTTCCCTGGTTATAATCCCGTTATGTAATACACTATAATTTAAATGCTTATTATAAACAACAGCAAAAAAAAATTAGAAATGTTTGGCCCCAATGTTGTGCACGCATACTGTTCAGTAAAAGGCAACAGGCACTTTTTTTTCGAAGATTTTAAAATGTAATTTTGCATTTTTATATCTTTGAAAGTAAATTTAAATATAAAACAATGAGTTTCAAAAAAAGAAAATGAGTTCAAATCCAACAATTATCAGAACGTTTCTTTACAGATTACTTCAGTAATAAGGAAAAAGAAACTGCTCACAGGCGGCAACAAATATTTAAAGTTTCAATATATATTTAGATTTGGGAAAGCGGTTCACTATACTGGAGAGTAAATTATATTCATGATTCATGATAAATAAGCTCACAACACATGAATGTTATTTAATACACACATTTCATTCTGTCGGCATTCTTCAAATAGCTGAAATCAGCATGCATTTTTTGTTATGAATTCGATAGAAATAGGACGCGGAGATCGTATTACACAATCGAAACGATTAAGTCGACTTAGATTGCAAATTATAAACCAAATATGGCCAATAGGTTTTTTAAACCGAAAAAATTTGACGAACGTTCATAGAATCCAAAACGTAAGAATTCGATCGAAATTTTAAAACTCATAACTTGTATACACAAGTTTTCTTCATTAGTACAGGTGGGGGAAAAAAATAAACTGAAGAGTTAATTTTTATATTCTATTCACGGCAGAAATCGTCTTTAAATTTTTCTTACGGAACTGTGAAACACAAGAAGAATTTTATCGGTCAATATTTTTTATTAATTAAAAATTATTCTTTTCGCACATGCGAGGTAAAGCATAAGCAAATAGCATAACAATGCTTAAAATTTATTTAGTAAATAGAACATTTTACAAAAACAGGAAATATATATTTAAATAAGATTTATTTTATCTAATTCATACTGAAAAATATTTATTTATGTAGAAAAATTATTTTGAGGTTCCAGTTAATTCAAATTAATTCAAAACTTGGTCGATGCAGATTAAAATTCACTGTTGAAAATGATCACCTTCACCCCCGTATTATAAACAAATGTTTAGGTTGCCACTCAAAATTTTTAACAGCATTTCAACTTTCTTCAAATAACTTTATTTACATATGGAGAGTAACTTTTAGTGATTTTTAAAAATCGTTTGAAACAATCAATATTTTTTAATTATTTTAATTTTATTATATTAAAAATATATATATTAAAACCATATTGGTCTTGAAGCTGATTTATAAATTAATAATTCAGATATTGTAAAAGTCATAAAAACTTTGCTTTACATTTTCATTTCAGAAAGAAAAAAAAAACGTATTTCATATTTATTTTATTTTATGCAGACACGTATTGGAAATTACATTTTTATATGTTTAATTTACAATAAGGATTTTTTATGTGAGTTTTTGTCAATCTGACGGCAATATATTGATAAAATCTAATCTTTTCCCTTTCACTCTTAACAAGCACGCATTTTTTGGTTCCTTTGTGATAATAGTCTTTGTCGCTTCATCCCTCACTGTTTCTATTCAAGATTCATGCACGCATAGATAAAATTTTATTTTTATTTTGTACGAACATTGTTGAAAAATATGGATAAAATATTTTTTTAAAAAATTCATTAAAACTCAAAATTTTATTTATAGATTAAAATATCCGTACCATTGGAGAGAGTTTTTTTTTTTTATTTTTTTATTTAACTTGATGTAAAAATCGTTTTTGTGCGATAATATTTACGGAAATTACGACGTAAAAACTCACTTTCAATTTCACTTACTTTTACTTACAAGTCAATTTCACTTACTTTCAATTTTTGATTAATTAAAAATTCGAAAAAATATAGCTCCGAGGTGCTATATTTTTCCCAAGGTATACAAATGACCAAGGTATCCCAACTCCCAAGGTATACAAAAGACAAATTTTGTAGTTGTAGGTATAACAGTCTGGTCTGTACAGCGCCAACACACACTGTTTATGTAGCGCTGGATGTGTGCATTTAATACAAGGAAAATTTCTTTACTTTTTCTTGTTTATTTTTTACACACACAAATATATTTATACAAAACATGGACGACGATCACATATGTACAAGGAAATAATATAATATTTTAAAATGCCGCTAACAAGAGCGAACAACGTGAACAACGAATTTTTTTTTTTTTTTTTTTAATATTTAATATATTTGTAAAATAGAAAATGCGGCTAACAACGAGTGCACGAGTTAAAACTTTTTGCCGTTAACGGAGAGCGAGCGAGGTGCCTACTTGCACCAGTTTTACATCAACATCGGATATGGTTGTTTACAAAAAATATCTCAAGCGCATTCTCCTCACATTGCAAACATACTTATGGGTTGAGTATATTGCACCATCTACGTTCAGTATTCATTTATACTTATGAATAAGTATACAATGAATAAAAAGATACAAATAAAATAATAAACCGAAAATAAAAAATAAATTTCATAAACACACATACCTACACACATTGAGTTTTATTATAAGCATACAGATAGATACAGATAATGTAGATAGTTTGTCACATTTGGCAATTAATCGCCAACTAAAGTTACAAATTTATTTCTTAACAATTAATTCTCTGAATTCCTACGAATTGCCTTAACTAATGTAAGTCATTAACCAGTTCAAACAATCACGAGACTATTAAAGTACGCATGCGTCGATATTTAGAAAACCGATGGGCTTTTTTTTTTCCCCCCTTCACAAAAGAATTCAAGCATCTAGACTTTTTTGCCAATTAGAAAAATTGAAAATGAAAATTTAAAAAAGTAATATATAATATATATGCAGCGAGAGAAGTTCCGTGATTGTTCAAACCGGTTAATGATTTTATTTAATTATGACAAATAATGACTTAAAAATACTAATGTTCTCCCATTATAACTAAAAATGGTGAGCCAATTGATTACACCATTAATTTTTTTTTTATTAGTGACAAATGGAATTCCAGCAACAAAAATGAAATTCTACATCAAGCAATAGTAAGTATATATATCAGATATTGTATAATAAATCTTTTTTTTTTTTTCTAAACACGATTTTTTCGTCAAAATGCTATAACTAATTTCGATTTTCTTACTCGATTGGCAAGTTCAATGAACTTCACGAATGCTACCTAAGTGCCCAACCAGTTATTTCTTATTTCTTGAATCCCAAATTAAGAATATAACTTGCTCTGAAACTATAAGAAGTTCCGCCAAAAATTCTGAGATTTCTGGTTCATCTGTGAAAATTGTAGCCACGCAACCATTTACAAAAATATTATGTATTGGAATCACCAACATTTATTCTAAAAATAAAAAAATAAAAATCCAGTATCTTATATACACTAAATTTGATAGCTCAATCTATAGTAAAAAAAAAATTCACTGTAACGACTACCTTTTCAAGAAAACTGAATAGCCACAATTTTGACAGTAACAACGAAAATATATTAATAAGTCTTGTTTATTTAAATTTTAAAATCAAGTTGATATCGATTGCATAGGGAACGAAGTTTATATCCAAGGTAATCTATGAATTATCATTCAGAAGACTAACAATATGAAATTATGAATACATTTAGCGAATGATTATATATAAACAAACCGCTAACGTACATGGACAGAAATTCCTCTCATTACTTATTTTTAAATGGCAACCTTCAAATATAAACAAATCGGTGAGCGAACATATCAGACTTCTTCATTGTTGAAGCAGTATTTAAACACCGCTTCGCTAATTAATGGAGTCATGTCAGCAAAAACTCATTCAATCAGATAACATGTAAAAGAGAACAAGAAATGGGCGTCAAACAAAGTTTAATCCAGCATGAAAAGAGGATTGATCCTAGCCAGCTGAGTAATTGTTATGACTTGCCTATGCAAATGGCAGGCGATGTCTTCCAAAAATATTAATTTACAAAAAAATAGCTTTAAATTATTTTAAAACACAAATTATTTTTTTAATTCTATCAAATTCATTTCTGAACAACTTTTTATTAATTTTTTAATAATAAATTTTCATGCATTTCGCAATTTATAACTATTTAAATGTTAAAAATTTATGTTTCTTGCAAAACAAGACTTTGCCAACATGCATTTAAAATAAGAAATCCAGTTTTCGTGTTATTTACTCATAATTCTGATGAACAAAATACCTAATATTGCAATCAAAAGTATGAGGCTACGTAAATTAAAAGTAATTAACTATAAAAACTATGTATATAAACAAAAAAATAACTGTTTTTAATGTTATGGTGAAACTTCTTCCACCTTAAAACGCAATTGCATATTTTTGCTAGTTTAAAATTATGATTTAAAAAATTACAATCTACGATTTTTATTTCATAATATATACACTTTTTAATTTGAGCCACAATACTTAGTTGCACATATATTCATTAAAAAAAATTTCAGTAGTATCAAGTAATAAGGAGGGATTTTACTAAAAATACATTCCACATTCATAATTTCATAACCTAAAAACCCAACAACTTAGGCGAACCAACTGGTCAACAAGAGCAGCTAGTTTTATAAAATGCTTGAAAAACAAAAGCTATATAAAAATCACATTTACACCATCATTATTTTATAAAATTTCAAATGTAACTGGTCCATTATTGGGAAATTGAAAATATCCAAATTAAAGCAGATTAACAATTTATGAATTTTTTTTACCTAACTATAATTCTATTGTTTCAATGTCTATTTCACACTGAAAATCATATCAAGTAGCCACAATTTAATGACTTAGTTTCAAAGTTTCAAACATTTTTCAACAACAGCGATTTAATGTCTTATTTCCCAAAGTTTCAAACATTTACCCTCTCAAGATTCTTTCCAAAGTAAATTTTACAAAGTTTCAAAATAAGGGTTAAATAAAAAATAAAAAAGTAATAGAAAATAAAAAAAATAAAAAATAAAAATCTACATCATTATTTCTCACAAGGAAATAATTTAGAAATCTTCAGGTCACATAAAGAAATAGAATGGAAAATAATCTACATAATATCGAATGCCATTCTTTGAGAATACTTTTTCACTTTGAAAGAAAGATTCTTTTTGCGTCACTGTTTTCATAGGAAAAAAAAGAAGGGGGAAAAAAACCATTATCTGCGTTTCAAACGAGCATCTTAAAAGAAAAGAAAGGTGAAAAGAAGAAACAAGAATTTGAAATCAACAATATCATACTATTATTCTCAGAGAATTTCGAAAATCATTCAAGATAAGAGTCAGCAGCAATCCACAGTCCTAACCGTCACTAGTTTTTCAAAAAAAAACGTTCCCCTAAAAGAAAGAAAGAAAAGCGACATTCGAAACGATTCAATTTGGGTGCTTCTTGTTCCGAAAGCAGGACTCAAGACACCATCCACCTCCCCCTTTCCCAATAGGCGAATTAATTCAGCGATAAGGCAATTTATCAGTCTTTGGTCGTGAGATCAATACTAACCAGCTTTCTTATCGCTTCATCAAAGCCGGACTTCAAGTGTTAATTAAATTGATTAATGTGAGACCGGAACAATCATCATATAAGAAAGCACTTTTACGGCTACTGAACATCATGGAAAAAAGAAGCACCAAACTGATATTAAGTATAATTACTAGGGAAAGACAATGGCTATCATTATGAAAGAATTTTTAGTGGAATATTCAACCTTACTACACTAGTAATAAACAATAAACGTGAGAAACGTAAAACCCTGATTAAGCATTCATCACTAAAGATTATCAACTTACTCACACATACAAAAAAAATTAAAAAAAAAAAAAACATTTTATACTGTTTTATTTTTATTTTTTCTACTCTGCAACAAACGAATTGAGCTTGCAAATATTCCTGAATAAAAAGTTTTGTAGGGTTTATTCCCTCCCCCTCCGTCCACTTTTTTTCCCCTCCTATATTTCAGTTTGTCGTTTACACCTTTTGAACACACCAAAGAAGACCGCTTAAGCTATAAGAAAACATGATCGCCAATATCTGAATAAGTTTGGTCAAGAAAATAAAATAGGCAGCACATAAAGGCATCATTTTGTTTTAACCATTCTCTTTAAGCTGCCTGACGAATACCTTGTTGATCTGGATTAATGCTCGCTGAAATTTTCAATTAAATATTTTATGTAACCTGATCTCTCAATAGCTTCTGAAGCAAAATATTTTATAACTTTAGCAGTCATATAGCTCATACTATTAAAAAAAATACCCTTCGTTGTTCTATTCACTGCATTATATATCTCATTAATTTTCCTCCTAAAAAACTGAATGTTAAATTGAAGCGAAAGTAGCCAAACTTCAATACGAAAACCTTTTTGCAGAAAACAACCCTTTTAATATTATGTAAAAACAGAAAACGGAATCGTTCAATACTGAAGTCTTATGTGCCGTGCAGAATATTTCTTTAAATATAGAATTATTTTTTTAAAAAAATACTTTAATTGATCATAAACTTCAGTGTTTAGTTATACTTTCAAAAGAATTTCCAAGATGTAAATAATATTTTATTTTGTTTCAACCAAGAAAAATATTCTTGAACAAATAAAAAAATTTAATCTTATACTCCCTTGGTCGTATGAAATCATATTCAATGTAATAAAAAAAAATTAAGAAAAACCTTTGAACTACATAAAATTTTGTTTACCTGATTTTTTTAGCTTAAAAAAACTGATACTTAAAAGATAAAAAACTGTTACTAAAATGAAAATAAAAAATAGCTTCGCATAAAATTGTACAGTGCGTGATAGTTTTTTTTTAAAAAAATCACAGTTACTTTAAAATCTTACATTTCCTAACCTTTATGTCAGCTTCAGAAGTTTGAAAAAATAAACAATCATTCTAAAAGCTGATGTTATTACATCGCATACTAGTACATAAAAATTTGTCAGAAATGGAGAAAAACGAATAATAAATGAGTTTGCAAAAAATCGAGATAGCAAAATTTGCAATTTTAAATAATAGATTATACTAGACGAGATTATTTGGCACAGATAATGAAATCAGAGTTTCAAAATAAACAGTTTTTATCAGTCAATAATTTAAACCAAGACTTCTTTCAATTTGATGTTAAAAAATCACAATTCCATTCGAATCGAATTTGAATCAACTAATGAAAGATACTTTTTATATAACTTCGGAAGAACTGTGTTTAATTTTGATATGCCAACTAATTAAATATTTATCATCAGCTAAAATTATCGAATCTACAATATACATTTACTTAATAATCTGTTTTAAGAATTTAAAATCCGATTCAAATGCATTCATGGAAATAATTTTTACCAGAGATTTAGGGAGTTTCTTATAAATATATATTGACAAAAATAATTGGCATTACTTTTATAATTGCCTTTAATTAAATTTAGAATATCAACTGAATTAGACTATTTTTATTAATATTTACACTGCAATTTTGTTTACAGTTAAGTGCTGAAATATAAACAAACGGAGTGGTCTCCCCATAATTTTCTCACATATACTCTACTAAGGTACTAATTCCAGAAATGCCTTACATGGATACAACTAGAAAACAAAAATCACAAAATACTAAGTTTTGGCATTTTATATTTTTACTAAATCTGTCGTGTCCACTCAAAATTTGAAGATGTCTACACTAAATGTTAAATCAATGTACCCAATTTCATATATTTAGTTCTCTTCCTTTTGCAGTACATTCAGATGGCCGAAATTGATCAGAACAGATTTTTCACAAAATCTGATAGAAATCTGCAAATTTGGTATAAAGACATTAGTAAAAAAGACGACAAATATTTACAGACAATTATATACAGTCGAGATGAACACACAGGACAGCAGACAGTAGCCCACCCGTAGAAATTCGGTAGTAACAACGCCCACAACACACAAAGTGGTAAGGTAGGATTTAGCAGAAAAGGGGATCCTTTTACGCTCACGTAGGTCTCTCCAATACGGCTCAACTACTCCTCTGTCTCTTCGTGCTTTAGCTGCCGGCTCACTACAACACACAACGGGCTACGATACAAGGCACGACGATGACACAACGGGCTACGATACACAACAATTCAATGCTTCACCATTACGTCGATATTCTCTCAGCGACCCCTCCGTTCAGGACTTCTATCCACGACTAATTCATTACCACTCGATTGATCACCACTAGATTGATTGCCGGCCTTTAATAGCTGCTGGGAGGCGGGGCTAAAGGCTTCTGGATCAATCAGAAACATTCTGGATGTATCTCAGCTCCTAATGGAAGGATCGGGAAAATTTTCGAAACTTCGAATATTTTCCATTTTGTTACCAAAGTCGCCAAATGGTCACCAAGCTTTGGGATCACCGATGCGACATCCAATACAGATTACTGTAAATCATTCTTTCTTTCAATGGTATTATAAGTGCGGGAAAGCAAAATTACAGGTTCGTAAAAATATGTTACTTAAATTCATTATTTTTAATTAATCAATGCCACTTTTTGAAAGTTGCAATCCACAGATTATATTGATTATAAATGTCCAATAGGAAATTATATGCTTTTACAGAAATTTTCTTCCCTCTAAAATAACACTTCTCACCAATATATTTAATTCCTCATAAAACTCGAACACGTTCCTGAGCTAAAAATAATTATTTACACGTTTAGCAGATGTCATCTATTAGTAAAAGTTGCTGTCAAACATCTCATGCATAAGTGTTTCCAAGACACAGTTGAATTCAAGCAGTATTTAAACAGCATTATTAAAAAAGAGCAGAATCTACGCTCAGTATTATTAAAATTGAAATCGTTCTTCCATCGGCTGTGTCAGATTTTTCATATAAAGGACATGTTATATAATATTTAGCTAAAAATAATTGTGTCAAACAGATATTAAAATATAAGTTTATGAAAGACGTCAAAAAATTCTTAATAGTTTTTTTAAATTTGATTTACCACGTAAAAGTTTTTACTCTTTCTCTCTCTCTCTTTTACAAAAGTATGATATTTTTTCAGGTGAAGACTTCAGAATCTAATTCGTAAAAAACAATGTTTACCCATATAAAATTTAATAAAATTATCTATTCAATAACATCAATTACATGCAGCCGTTTTTAATTTTTTTTAAATAAAATAATGATGTTAGACTGGCATAGTTTTAAAACTGCATGATTCGACAAGATTGATAAAGAGGGGAGGGGGAATCCTTCAGAACAGATAATTGAGCTATCAAATGGCAAATAGTTACCTATTGAAAACTGGATTCTCATCAAAATTAACATTTCAAAATTTTAACTTTAATTCTCTAATTAAAAAATAATAACGAAATTTTTACGAATATAGGATTTAGACAAAAATTTAATATACTTTTACAAATATGCACGGCGAAAAATTCTTTATCCATTAGTCTTTGCATCTTTGAGCTATAATGTTAAAATAACCTAATCACAGACACAAATATATACACACATTTTTTACGTATCAGATAGACTCAACAAAATGTAAGTACTTTGTGGAATTTTATAGCATATATAATATTTTACTACGTAAAAACGGAATTAATTGTTTATGGATACCTTTTAAATATCTAAGGATATTCACATATCCTTTACGGACTTGGCTGATTTTCCTATTTTAGATATTTATGGGTAAAACAAACGCATACCAACAAACAAACTTTACAGATACTGCGTTCACAGATAAAGCGCTATTTTGGAAATATTGTACATTCTGATCTACATAATTTTTCATTTATAGGAAAAATTTGTGGACCTTGAAATGAATGCTACTTTTTCATTCACATCAGATTTGGTCTCTTTAGTTTTATTAGACAAAAAAAACTAAACGTTATATAGTTTACACTTATAAGAAATACATTTATCTCCTTAGCCATTTTAAACACATACCGTGCATGCAATCGATTTGCCACACATTTTTTTTATTAATTTTTAACAACCAAGTCGTTTATAAATGCTGTGACTGAGCCCAAAAATTACGTGGACTACACAAATGTCATGTATTTCATCAATTTCCATTTACATCAAAACGGCCAAAAAAATCCGCATTAGAAGATGTCATCTAATTATATAGCAAAAAAAAAACAAAAATCCAGTTAGGAAGCTAAGAAGTGCCACTTCATTATCAAGAATGCATTTTCAAATATTTGAAAAACATCGAGAGACATCGAATAATATAAAAATTTTAGCTTTATCTGCAAATTGTGCATGAATAGAACGAAAAACAATTGTAATTTGAGAAAGAAATTTTTTCATGCATTTAATAAAATAATTCTCTAGCGGAAGGATTCTCTAATGCCATAAAAGACGAGTTTCTATTCACAAACGAACTTCAATCAATATAACTTATCAAACAAATCAATATAACAATTAATATTATTTATTAGTAAACTATATACGAACTTTAATTAATATAATTTATTAAAAGTGATGAAGATGAAAAATCATTTTTATTTTACCTCTCAAATCACGGAAAAGAAAGCAAGCTTGCGAATTAATTATAATTTATTTTTGTTAAACCACATACAAAAGCAAATGTAAACAGTTCTTTTCTAAGTCTCAACACGACGCAAAAATTTGTTTGTACATAAAAATTTCCATCCCTGATAATTCACTCAACAGTGCTTTCAGACATAAAGAGAAAAAGCAATTTTTCAACAACTGATGTTGTTAGAAAATTCGATCCGTTCTCGGGATTCTTCATATCGTCTTTTAATACAAAAATCTTGCAAATGAGTTGGGCATGTCTAAATATAAATATTGATTTATACTATTAAATATTGTGCTATTTAAACCAAGTAAAAAACAGAATTAGAAAACGTAGGTCATTAAAAGAAGTAACAGAAGATCAATGACGTCTATATTTTTTAAGTGTATGTATTTATATCCATGTATTTATTGTTACAACTTATCTTGATTTCAAAACCGTATCAGCTTGGACAAAAAATAAAGCAGGAAGCTCAGACTTAATATCTTTATTAGAATCCTGTTTCTTTATTAGGATTTATTAAATATTAGATGTCCTTTCCATTTTTAAACATGGTCAGATAATGAAGATGAAACTGGATAGCTGAGATAAGATTCTTCAAACATTCACGCGATATGAATGTAAAAAAATACATACGAAATTTAATAATTTTTTTAAATATTTTAATGATTTTGATATTTTTTCAAACAAATTTTTATTTGAAGAGAAGAGCTTAGGGAAATCACAGATTCATAACATACTTTTTTCTTTTCATCAAACATAAAATTTAAATCATAGAATACTTCCGAAAAATATTAAATCAAACTGAAGACAGAATCCAACACAACATTAAATGGAGATCAAATATGAAATGTTTGGCTGATAAATTAACTATACATAGTTTACTAACATTAAATTTCAAAATCTAAAGCAAAATAATAATAAAAAATAGAGAATAGTATATACAAAGTATAATACTTATTTACTGTTAATGTATTAATATAATGTTTCTTCCATAGGAAAGAATTTACATAAATAAAAATGAATGTTTGTCTGTATATCTCTAATGAGCGGCAGTACCACTCATCCGATAGCGATGAAACATTGAATACTTATTACTTGCACTTACGAGATTATAAGCATAGTAAAATTACCTAATAAGTAATCTATTGTTACAGATTTCTTATTCTACTAATCCGCCGGGTTCGTTTACCAGTATAGCAGGTATGTACGGTGTGAAAAGATAAATAAACACACAATGATCAGTCCTTCAGTAGATGACATAACACAGACGACGTTTATTTACAAGACAAAGACAGGGCAGCACAAAAACGACAACTATTTACAGCACAACTATGTACAGAAGACAACTATATACAGCCCAGACGAACACACAGAACAGTACACAGCAGTACTCTACTGCAGACAGTAGCCCAAAATAACAACAGTAGTCCACACGCAGAAATTCCGTAGTGACAACATCCACAGACCACAAAGCGGCCAGACAGAATTCAGCAGGAGAGGGAATCTTTAAGTGATTCAGTCTACGCTCACATAGATCTCTCCCGAACAGGCTGAAACTACTCCTCTGTCTCTTCTTGCGTTCGCTGCCGACACACTATTTCACACAACGGGACTACTTCTCAATTTAAGACTGCTCCGTTCCCGACGACGACACAACAGGCTAGAACACACGACACAGGTTTCGTCAGAATACGTCACACAGAAATTTAGCACTCCTTCGTGGCTTCGATATTCACCCGGCGACTCTTCCGCTCAGGACTCTTCTTGCAGACCTCTCAGTTCAGGTCTACCGATCGGTCACACGGTTCAGGATCGACACATACAACAGGCTTCGACAGAAGACAACAACGGCACACAGTGATCCAGCAGTCCTCCATTCAAGACCTCTCTATTTAGGTCATTACCGCCGAACTTCAGGCCTTCTCGATTGAACACCAAACCATTCATATGAGTTGAATTGACGAGGCGCCTAGTCCCGGCAGGGGCTTATCTCCGAAAATACACCAAACCATTCAGCTTCAGATGGTTTCTTATATAGCAGCGGTAGACGGGGCTAAAATCTTCTGGACCAATCAGGATCATTCTTAGATGTATCTCGGCTCCTAATGGACGGCTCGGGAAAATTCTCGAAGTTTCAGGTATTATCCATTTTGTCGCCAAATTTCGCCAAGCTCTGGGATCACGAGCATAATTCAATACAGATGACTGAAAATCTATCTTCTGCAAGATGCCTCATTAGTGCGGGAAAGCAAAATTACAGGTTCGTAACACTATATAAATAAAAATGAATGTTTGTCTGCCGTACTGCTCATCCGATTGCGATGAAACTTTGAATACTTATTTGCATTTTTTTATGCTGAAGATGGAAAAACAAAAACAAAAAATATTGCCACCCTAAAGAAAAAATAGAGTAAATATTTTTTACGCATCTCCTTTATATATTACTCAATTTCAATGAATGTATTCATCTCCGCTACGAAAATAATTATTCTTTCTATCATTCCTAACTAAACAAGGCAGTTATTTTAAATTTCAAACGATATTTCCAAAATTATTTCTTCTACGGCAGCAACGCGCTGGGACCAGCTAGTACTTCAAAAATTAAAAGAGCGCTAGCATATAGACAACATTTCATTCGCAGATCCTACGCCGCCAATAATCACTTTCATAGAAGAAAAAAAAGTATCAAATGCCTTTCCTTCCTCCTACAAACATAGATTTTGCTTTATCCAGGAAATTCAAATGCAAGACAAAACACAATTTGTCACAAATTTTAATCGCAATCAATCTAAGAATAAATATTACTCTATGTTTGCGAATCAATTACAATTCAAGAAATTTTGTGACAGTAACAATCCCGTCTTCTATGTTTAACAACAAACTCTGACATATGAATAGATAAGAGATAGAAAAAAAATATGATCCGCGATATTTATTGTTACACCGTATCTTGATTTCAAAACCGTATCAGCTTGGACAAAAAAATAAAGCATGTAGTTCAAGGAACTCACAAATTACAACCCTTTATCCATATATTCTTTCAAGGGCTGATATATCTTTTATTAATTGTTTTTTGTTTTTTTAGCGGACCTAGATTGAGAGCAGCACAACTCCTGACCTCATAAATACAATATCAAGAAAAATACACCATAATTCAATTAGTCTTTCAAGGCCATTTCTTTGCGCATGTAACAAAGAGGAATGGCATGATAACTTTCGGAATTTTTAATCCCTCCATGGAGTGGGTTAAAGAAAAAAAAACTGAAAAGCCGGAAGTTGGGAGAGGAGGAGCATGTGAAAATATACGTGATTTCCGGTTGGCCCGTTTTCCCCCCTCCCTTATTCTTTTGAAATCATGTGGGAAAATATAAACTTTTTCACTTACCTATAGATGTCAAGGACCATATTTGAAAATGAACGGAATAAAAATTCTCGGAGAATACTAAAAGCTCAATCAAATTCAGAAATGAATAGGAAACCAAAATATATACCTATTCTACTTTTGCTCAGACAAATAAATAAAAGTCTAATTAATTGAAATTAAATTTTTACTCATGGTTGTTCGAAACTTTTTAGTTAATTGTTTTATTCATCAATTAGCCGCCTTTGGCAACCAGCTGGTTCGCCATGAGTAAAGCGTTCTAAAATTTTCAATTAAATCAGATATTCATTAGCCTTGAAGTAATTCCGGGCATTGATTGACCTGAAATTAATATTTTCTTTAAGATGATGGACGGAAAGTTATAAAAGTACACTTTTTCCTAATAATATTCTTTAATTTTATAAAATCAGTCAGTTTTAACCATTGGTTATGCTTCCAAAATATTAAAAAAAATTCGATCATGTTGCCAAAATATTAAATATGTTTTTTTAAAGAAAGCGAGAAAGGGAAAAAAAGTATTAAATTAATGATACAGATATTGCAAACGACTACATAAATATGCCATTAAGTCGGGATTTCAATGCATATCCTGTCAAAATTCAATCAGGTTTACCGTAAATAAAGAAGATTTATTGATTTAATGATATAGATATTGCAAACGATTGTAGAAACCTTTGCTTTGCATTTATTTTTTAAAGAAAATATCGCATTTTATATTTATTTTATTTTATCCAGTCACGTGCTGAAAATTGCATTTCTGTAGATTTATTTTGCGATGATAATTTTTTTTTTTATTTGAACTTCCAGCATTCTTTTATTTTATCTAGTCACGTGCTAAAAAAACATGGTTAAAATAATTCTTTAAAAATTCGTTAAAAATAGAAGCTTAAGTTATACATTAAAACACTGTTACCATTAGAAGGCTAATTTTCTAATCTTTAAATTGATGTAAAAATCATGTTTATGCGATCATATTTTCGGAAGTTATAGCGGAAAAATGTCGAAATTTCGCTTAAATTTTAATTAATTCAAATTCTAATTAAAAATTCGAAAAAAGGGCTCCGAGGTGCACATCCCGGACCTCCAAGGTATACATGTACCAAATTTGGTAGTTGTAAGTCCAACGGTCTGGCCTGTAGAGCGCCAACACACACACACACGCACACGCTTTGAGCTTTATTATAAGTATAGATAAAACTTTCATCCATTTAATCTCAGTTTTAAAGTATTTTCAAAAAAATAATAATGCTTTATTCAAGATATTATTAAAAAGGAGTTACAAGAAACATTTTGTTACCTAATCACAATAAAGATAAATGTTTAAAATTCGTTTACTTCAAACATTTAATATTCAAGATTTTTTTTTTTTAAATGCTGCAGATAATTGTACTACTTTGAAGCCAATAACTTGATAAACACTGCTGAAATAAATTCTACTGTCATTTTCCATCCATTTTATTCTACAATACGAATTACATATAGTCCGTCGGATTATGGAGATTATCAAATATATTATTAACTTCATAGTTAAAAACAAATGTATCAAAAAATATTTTTGCATGGAAAATAAACTGCATTATTCATAAGTAGCTCATCTTATTAAAGATTAATTTTTAAATTATTATACCTTAAAATACCAAAGATGCATCTAATATTTTATTGCCCCAATACAAAAGCAAATCATAAGAGTATCTTCAAAACAGCTACGAAGTAACCATTAAATTAGCTAAATAAAAATTACTTGTTGCTACACAACCAATGCATTATTATTGATTGAATGTATTTTTAGAATTGTATGAATATGTATTCGTAACTGAAAAGGGCGAAACCGAAATTTCCTTTTCAACGATTGCAACCGATAAACAAAAAATAAAAAACACACGATTGAAAATAATAATAATAAAGCTAATAGTAAATTTAAATGGGGAACTCGGAACAATAAAATTAGTTTGGCATTAATGAAATGAATAGTTATAGTCATAATTAATACACAAATCAATAGCGGATTAACAGTAACTTCTGCTTTAAAATATATGAATACTAATAAGACGCATTACAAGATGTATATGTATGATAAAAAGAATAATAGACAATCTCTACTGCCATGGCAACAATTAATAAAATTGGAGGGGAAAAAAAAACGCAAATTACCTTAAAAATCGTATACGAAGTCCCCATAATTACAAAGCAGTTTCTGCACTGATATATGAAAAATGGAAGCTATTCAATAACTAAAAATATTTATTTCGAAAGAACAGTCAAAATAACTCAGTATTTAAGTCAAGAGTGTTTTTATAAAAAATGCATTTTATGAAAAATTTTCCAAAAATTTAATCTAAACTTTCCACTTATGTAACAATTCGGACAAAAAATTCTTTGAATGATTTTACTTTAAGCTTTCATTTGTAAAAAAAGTATGATGTGATTGTTTATAGAGCATCCTGCTTCATTCAGATTTTTATTATTATTGAATAATTTTAGTTTAATTTTAATTATATTAACATTTCGTTTTAAAGCAACACTAGAACTATTATGGGACGGATCACGAAATTCTGAGAGCAGTCAGATGATGAGGACGACATCTCAGCTACTGCCACTCTCTACAAACTTCAATTTCATACCAGTGCGCGCGGGGAGGGAGGGATGTTTGGCCATGACAGATTATAGCTCGTTCGGTGAAATCGGGTCTAACTTGTAGCCTTCCGGTCGCAAAGACGAAATCTTAGCTGTGCGCTTTCACTTTCAGTTCTATCCTATATTACATACTTACTTCTATACCTTGTACTTTGGAGGCGTCTCTGAACAAGATGTAATATTGATCATTGCAGCCCTTTTTTTTATTATTATTATTTACAGAGTAAAGTCTTGCACTACGACGTTCATTATAAATAGACAGGTATGACCTCCCAAATTGCGAGAAACAGTGAATAATAAGATCAATGCTGGAGAGGCGTAATATAAATGTATGGATATTCGAGACATGTTAGATTTAATTTGCGCTAATGTTACATCTGTTCGCAATTAAATAAATAACCAACTGCATACAACAATAAAAATACATAATAAAAAAAGCCATCCTCTCAAACGCAGAATGTGTGAAAAATCGTTAGATTTCAAGGCTAGTTCACTTTCTCTTCAGAATTTAATAAATTTAAACCACGATTTTCCATAACAACAAATGCCATCTGGATTCAAACTTTTTTAATGCAAATTTAATCTGTAGAGCAAAAAATAAATTCCCAAAAAGTGGTTTGCGAAAGTCTTTTCACTTACTAATGACCTTGAATCCAGGGTCGGATTTAGCCTAATTAAGGCACGGGGCAAAACCTACTTTGGTCCCCCTCTGTTTCAGTAATGAAGAACCATGCATAGAACCGTGATTCTATAGTATTTTTCATTAATTAATTCAAAATGCTATTTAAACTTAAAAATAAAAACACTCTTAGTCTTAATTCAAAATACCATAGTTAACCATCGAATTTAAAATGCTATCTGACAAAATGCTATGGCAAGATTTATATTAATTAGAACGCTTTCTGCAAGTATTTTAAGCATATGTCTATAAGAGAAACTCCTAAATCTCAGACTAAATATTATCACATTTTTAAATGAAAAATATGCAAATTCTCAACAGTTATTTTCATATGTAGAAATATTTAATTATTCATCGTATACAAACAAAGCAAAGATAGGTAATTATTTTATTAATCTAATTTTATTATGATAAGGAAGCTAATATAAAACAGACAGATTTTACATTGCACTGATATTTTATTAACAAAAAGTTCATTTAAGTAGAAAAAGTACAATAATTTTTTCTATTCGATTTGAGGACTTCCCCTCTGATGTGGGTGGTAGGAGCAACTGCCCTGTATGCCCCTGCCTTAGACTCCTGAATCATTCCATGCCCTGCAGAGGATGTCTAACATTCCACTTTGATGTATAATGTTTCATTTTGATAACTAATAACTTTCACTACCAAACTATTTCACTTAGAAAAAAAAATTTAATATATAATTCAATATTACATTCAAAAATCTAATCATTACAGAGAAAAAGACAGAGAGAGGAAAAAAGAGGGTAATAACTATCTAAAATATTAATTATTGCAATTCTGAGAATTCATATTTCACACATACCAAGTATTAAGAAAGAAATTCTTTTAACCCACCCCCTTTGAAACATATCTGTTCAAAAACTATCATAACAACGATTTTTTACATGCCTATGTCACGGAACCTGGTGGGCAATGAAGAAGTGAATTTTTCCATTTGAACTCGCGTGCTGAAGAAACATTTTGTTCTTCACGCACTACTTAACGTTTAAACAACCCATTCTTATACAACTCTACACTTGACCTCTTCTCCATAACTATTTTTTTTTTTTTTTCTTCTTTCGCCTCTATTCTCAATCTGTACACGGCAGTGACCACAAAAACTTATTTCTTTCTTTAGTTGTTCTTATTTTAGACTCGAAGGAGACAAAATAACACATGCCTGCTGCGAAATTTCCTTTTTTTTTTTTTTTAATTCTACTTTTTAAAAAAGAAAATTAAAAGTCGTCGCCATTTTATAAAACACGGATAAATAATTTTTAGAGAATAAATGAAAACGAGCAGTATAGTTTAAAACTAAAATTCTTGCAAAACTATATATGAAGATGAATTTTTAAAAAAATTAATGCACATCCACCCTTTTGCAGTTTCATTGCAGTTGACCGTTGCAGACCATTTGCAATTGAATCATATCAACACATTCCGTACAGGTCACGAAATTTCTCGTTTCCAGCAGGCGGAATGTTGTGTTAGGACAATGAGATATATAGTGTTCATGTTCCATCGATTAAATCTATGTATTATAACCAACCATAGACTAATATTTAATTCATTAAGGAGCGCAAAGAAACTTGTTAGATATACGCCAGAGACAGCAGATTTTTTTTTAGCAAACTTAATATATTCTAAAATCATCAAAACTTTGTTATTTATGAAGCAATAATTGATGAAACAAGCAACACACACAAAAAAAAACGCGTAAGCGGTCCACAACAGATGGTACGCGAAACACGAGAAAATTTATATGTGGTCCTTAATTCTTTAAAACAAGATACTGGTGCAAATTGGACCAAACACCACTGCACAAGTGAATATGTTTCATTAAATATCACACCATTCTACAGCAACATTCAAGTCTTTGAAATAAATAATAGTTAAAATATTTATAAAATCTTATATAAATACACGTATAAAATATAAAGTAACATACAAATATACTTTATTTAAATAATAACCGCCTTTAGCGACCAACTAGTTCGCCAATCTTACAGTTATTTAAATTTATCAGTTAAATACTTTACGCAACGTCATTGTCAATTAAATACTTTATGTCACTTGTCTTTTAGTAGCTACTTCAACATATTTTTAACGTTCAAATTTTAATAGTCATATAATTCACTCGTGCAGTTATAAAGGTCTTAAGAGCGCAATGTACTATAAATCTCTCTAATTATCTGCCAGCTCTCGCAACAATTTCAATTTAATTTAAAGTGGAAATGATTAAACTGAAAATTAATATAAAACATTTTACTGAAAACAAGCATTTTAGTTTTTTAAATATAAGTAAAAGTGAATCACTATGTGTACTAATGAATGATTTCAATAATTTATGTTACATTTCAAGAATGATTCAACAAAAATTATTTAGATTCATCATAAATATAATACCTAATACAAATTTTAAATGTCCTATGTTTATGTGTCCTATTGCTTGCAAAACAAACTGCTAGAGCGTTCAAAAATGAGCGGACCCTGAGAGCAAGTTTAACGCGTAGAGCGCCGTAGACAATGTAATAGGATATACACGAGATCCTTATGACCTGTTACGACTATTAATAACCGGGAAATAGATCTGTATTGGAAATGTATATTGCAGTGGAACCTCGTATAATGACTATAATTCATTCCTGAACCTTACTCGTAATGGGAAATACTCGTTAATGGTATAATTTCCCCATAGAAATCTATGTAAAATAGGCTTTGGCTATGCTCCGAAATTTGGTAAAAATGACTGCCGTTAAAAAAATTTGTAGTGTATACCGCTACTGCCTTATTAAGATGATATTTCCCGATATTCAATGCAATAATTTTTGATGCTTTCAACATCTTCCTTGTTTCAGTGGAAGATTATTGCTCATTTGCGTTTATTATTTCTTCCTCTTCTGATTAAATCTCTTCCATAGCTTTTGTCAATGGCACAGAATGCTGTTCTATAAACAGTTTGGTAGTTCCTGGGTTTGTTCTTCCACCAGCTTATTAATAACGTTGCTATTCCCTTACAGCTCCGCAATATTGCTCACACAATATTGTCGATTAAGACTCCATAGATCGATTAAAACTCCACATTCACTCAAAACTGCTCAGTGTCGTGTTTGACAACTCTATCCGTTTCTTTAATTCTTTTATCTAAATATAAAAGCTCTTTTCACACAAACATTCAACAATTAAAAAAAAGTCAATCCAGCATGTGACATCAAAAGTGCCTCTGCGTTACTGGTGAGACAATACATCGCTCGCTAAGCGAGTCACTTTTTTTAGAATTTGTTATACGCGATGTTCTATAAACATGATTTGACTATATATAATTAATTATAAAACATATAAGCCAATTTTTCCCATAAAATAAATTATACGTATTATATAAATAATTATACGTACTTTTTTTATGACCAGAAATCGCTAAAAACTTCTCACATTTTTTTTTTTAATATATATAACAAAATTAGGGCTTTTATTTGTAAAAAGAAAACTACAGAATTCTACTTTTAAGCAAGCCACTACTGTATCCACAGATTTACCTGCAGAAATAAAAAAAAAATGATTAAAAGCATTTTCGTGCTGATTTGCAATTTTTAACTAATGTTTGCAAATTATTAAAGTAATTCGTTTATCAGCCGTTGCCTCGACATGAAATATGATGGATAACTGGAGGTTTGCAAAATTTAGTAATCATATTGAATCAAGCATGGTTGATGCATTCCAGTAGTTTGGAATATTAATTTTCTATAAAATTTTTAGAACTCGTTATCTATACATGTGTGTGTGTGTGTGTGTGTGTGTGTGTGTGTGTG
>JAPMOQ010048161.1:2555147-2656244 GCA_026543055.1 Argiope trifasciata
GTGTGCGTGCGTGCGTGCGTGTGTGTGCGTGCGTGCGTGTGTGTGTGTGTGTGTGCGTGCGTGCTTGCGTGCGTGCGTGTGTGTGTGTGTGTGTGTGTGCGCGCTTTACAGATAAGACTCAAATCCTGGACTCCGTTTTCAATATTGACACTAAAAATAGTTTTAATAGTTTCAGTAAAAATGTTTTCAATTGCATCTTAATCATCTGCATTTTAATTTAATATGGAAATTTTGCTGGAGCTGACAGATAATTAGAGAGACATATAGTACATTACAGGCTTAAGGCCTTAACAAATGCATGAATGAATTATATGACTATCAAAATTTGAGCCTTAAAAATATTTCGATGAAGTAGCTATTAAAAGAAGTCACATAGTATTTAATTAACGTTACATAATAAGTTTAATTGACCCTTTTAAAGAATATTAAGATTGGCGAACCTGCTGGTCACCAAAGGCGGCTAGTATATTTAGAAAATAAATAATTACATGGAATTGAGCATGAGCTGACACTGAACGGTAAATCTGACTAAAAATTAAAGAATTTCGACTATTTGAAAAGTAAACTCGTTGCTAATGAATAGGAGAAGTATCCTTAATTGTGCCAATTTTTAATTTATCTGTCTATATTATAAAATGATTAATAAGATTTATCTTTTAAAAACTTTATAAAAGAGGAAAAACTAGTCATCTTAATACGATTAAAGAATATGATTGGACTATTACTATTATCATTTTTCCTGATAACAAAGGTAAAGTCAATAATTGTAATATTTATGCTTCCTTTTTGTTAGTGGATATTCGTGTGCGTATTCAGGGTGAAACTAGGTTGAAGTTTTCACAAAAATTATAAGCTGAAGTTCTAACGTAGCTGAAATGTTTTAAATTTACAAACAAAATCAATGCAAATTGCGTTTTTTCTAACGGAATATAGTTGTTTCAAAGAAGAAGAAAAAAAAAGTTGAAAAAAAAAAAAAAAAGAAATCTGCCACAATTCTTCTAAAGAAAAATTATTTCATAACCAATCATTGTTAATTTTGTGATAATAGATTCAATAATAAAGCATAACTATCGATGTTTGTAAATGAACAAAGAAAAGAAATTTTCCTTTCCAGCAGTCAATCCTTCACAGATAGAAAACTTCCGGTCATTTAAAACAAAGAGGAAAGAGGTCGCTATCTTAGGGTATGTATATGTCAGTGACCTTGGATGTTGGTTCCAGGCCAAGAAGCATGACTTCTTGTACGTCACACAAGACTAGCATCTCATCGTCTTTTTTTATATTAGTTGGGAAAAAAACAGTTACAAAAAATAATAATAACATATTTTAATTCGATTCTTACATTCCCAATTTATTTCATTAAAAGTAAAGAATTTTAAGGAAAGAGGTAACCCGGATATCCCGTTCTAAATATAATGTAATGAATAAGATTAATACCTAGTAAAAAAAAATCAATTTAAACTTGCGTGATCATGCGCGTAACATGCTAAAAAAAATTTTTTTTAAGACAAAATAATCCTTAGAGACAATCCTCAATCCTTGCTAATACATCATCAAATCAGCGGAGAATTATTCGATATTAAAAACAGTAATGTCAATCACGTAATAGATATAAAGAGTTACTTAAAAATTATCAATTTTTAAATATATTATATTTTTTTTTAATCCAAGCATGAAAAGAAATGGTAACATTACATTTCAATTCCAGGATAAACACACTCACACACACAAAACCTAAACATAAATTAGAGACACTTATTTTTTATTTATTTGAATGTTGAAACATTTGTGATTAATTAAATTTTTCAAGATATACAAATAGCATCGATTTTATTAGAGCAATAGATGGGGGGGGGGGAGAGATAGGAAGAAAAAAAAAAGAACATAATGCTTTTGAACATATTTTACGTTTTTAATGGCAGAAAACTCAGCATGAAACAGGGGACAAAAAAAAAAATAATCATTATATCCTATGTACTTGAATGCTACTGAAGATCTATGAAAAATATTGATTTTTACACTAACTTTTTTTACATTTTGAAAATTAGAAGGGGAGGGGTATGCAAACAAAATGAATAACATATTGCAACTTTATTATTTCTTTTTTTACATATAATTACTTTAAAAAATATTTTTATACATGATTAAGCTGTTTAGAAGTACCACCTAAAATTACACAATAGATCAATCTTCATTGATTCAGTTACTCTATGGTACACTGATAAAAATTAGGTCTTACTGAGGAAATATTATATATATGGATTTCCTTTAACAAAGAAGCATTACATATGCCGTAGCATACTTTTAGTTTCACATTAAAATCATTACTCGAAATAATTATTAATTGATATACAAATTTAATTAATCTATTGCATCTATTATGAAATTTACAAAATAATAAGCAGTAGCACTTCTATTGAAGCATCAATAGTTACCTTGGCCAACTTGAGTTTTATATAAATAAATTTCAACTTTATCAATATATGTAAAAACAGTATTTTTAATATAATTTAAGTTTCGGCATAAGTTATACTTAAAAAAATTAAATTTGATTGCTTTTAATAATAATAGTCAGATTTGATAGCCTAATGAAGATTAGATATAAGAGAAATGTTAAATTAACCAGGCAATTATGTTTCATTATTTTTCTATATTCAAGATTCTATTTATTTTATTTTATTACCAGGACATGCATTTTTTAAAAATTATAAAAATCAATGTAAAATTAATCAACTTAAATTTTTAAAAATAATGCTTACTAGAAAATGGGCACAAAAAAAAGATAACAGAAAATTGCACGAGAAGAAACAGAACTTTTGAAATCTATAAAATAAATTAATCAATAGTAGGAAATTAAATAAAATTACTAAATGAAACATTTTTATTTGTATATATTAAGGAGAGAAAAAGAGATAGTTTGAAATACAGAGTGAAAAACATCCATCATCAAAAACAGCAACTGAATCAGTTGTTTGAAACTTTGAATTTATTTTGTAATAGGAATCAATTTTTATCTTTTACTCAGTCAGTACTGATATCACTGAAAACATCATAATCAGCACTTCACTTAATTTATTTCATAGCATCAAAATGTAAAAGTTGAAATTGAAAAATGTAAATGATGGAGATTTTTGCTTAAGCATTGTAAAAACAAATTAGACCTCATACATTAAACTACGGCAAAGTGAACAATTTATCAGATAAGAATGAATGTAACGATTATATTTTGAGATAAAACAACATGGGAAAAAAATTACGATATTAATTTACATAGAAAAAGTCTTTATAATATAATACATACTTAACTTCTATGTTCATAGCACAAAAAATCCTCAGCCTTATTACAAGATTTTAATTACAATTATACTCTGATATAATCCACTGCTATACATCTTAATTTTCTTCCATTTTCCCATATGTTTAAATTATACTTGGATCTATTAAATTAATCAGTTCTTGAAATTACTAATCTCTTTAAATTTTGAAAACCAACTTGAAATAACACAAAATGTTTTTAAATTGCTATTTGCAAATGAAATTGCTATTTGAAAAACTAGAATAAATTTCTTTTCTAACTACCAATTCTCTAATCCAATATATTGATAATGAAACAATATTTCTCAGTAACCTATATTAAGAAATTCTTTTATAATGATTAAATGTTGTTTTATAACAGAAAGTTAGTAAATAGTTAATTAGAAAGTCGATGCAACTGATCAATACATACATCCTCGCTCTTATTAACTTCCATTATTTTTAGATAGAAAAATATTCATTATATTGATTGTTCAGAGCCAATGAGTGCATATGGTGATTTTTTTTAACATTAAAACAAATTAACATTTAGAAATAGAAAAGGTTAATTGAAAATCAAAAGCTTTCAGTTCCGCCTTTGAAAGAATATTCTATATTTTATTGAATATGTTAACAAATAAAAATGCAAATTGTTTTAAAAAATTTTTAATTACGAATTTTTCAAAAATTATTAAGAAATAATCAAAAATATAAGCATCATGAAATTTCAATTAAAAAAAATTATTTCTAAATTAAATTTAAAAAAAAAACTTTAAAAAATTATTTCTGAATCAAACTAAAAAAGATACAATTGTATTTGAGATCACCAATAAGACTACTGCTAAGACACAAATTAACTTAACCAAATTAGGAAAAATATTAAGTTAATATAAGCAAAAAGTATAAAAAAAGAACGTAAGAATGTATGAATCTGACCTGAAGAATTTCTCAAGAGTCACCCTCAGGCAGGGATCCAAATAAGGGATTTTTTCTGTAAGGGGTTTGACTTTCGACCAACAATATTGATCCTTTCTCTAAGATCTCAATTTCAGGGGATTTTCGAGTCACAAGGGGTCAACATTGCTAGACTAAAGTCAAACCCCTCACAGAAAAAATCCCTAGTTCGAATCCCTGCCTGAAGGATTGGAACCTACTTAATATTTTAACTTATTTGGTTGTAAACACTTAACCAATTGTTAATAAAAATTATAGCTTGTGACATTCCAATTATAGATTTATAAAAATAAATTTTAAAAGGCATGCACTAAGCTAAATGTTTAGATGAAAAATATGTTAAACAATGTCTTATTTTATGGCAAAAATTCGTAAAATGATTTTTATTTCAACACAATTCACCTTATGATTGTATTAAAAGGTTTATTTCACAAAATGCTAAATCTCATTCAGCCTAACTAGAGGAAGGGGAAGGAGAAACTGATTCATTGCAAAAGTAATTATAAGGAAAGTGCAAATGTTTTTTGTCTTTTAAATCAAATAATTCCAAAATTCCAAATCAAAATAAGATATGCCTAAAGCAAGTATATTTACAAACATAAAATGTGAATAATAATTTTTTTAAAAAGTCTATGAAATACTTAATTATCATTTTTTATATTTAAGATTAATAAACTGAAATTAAGTGCTTTCTTATCTGTTATATAAATAAAAATTAATTTTTAGAGAATTGGCAAGTTTAAAGGACATAGAATTTCATTACAATCTACCAAAATAATAATGCGCACATCGAAATTCATAAAGTTCATCAATAAGAATTATTTAAACTTTTGAATAAATTTCTTATCAGATTTCATTTGAAATATTCTAAAGCAAAAAAATATTTCAACAAAGTTTTCACAAAAATTAATTAAATAGTTAATTTCTTATTATGTAAAAATTATGTTTTCACACAAAGCACAGATTTTAGTAATAGTATTACAATTCCAATTAAATGAAAATATTAAAAATATTTTAAATATTTATATACATATCACCTTCAGTTTTTAATTAAATTTTTAAAAAATCATTGAAATTTTTTTTAATTTTAATTAGATGATTAAAACTTAAGATTTTGAAAGTTTTGAAAAATAATATAAATATAATTTCATATATTTCCCAAAAAGCAATGAAATTTAAAAATACATAGATCAAACAATAATATAATTTTAATTCAAAATAAAATAGCAGATTAAGAGGATGTTGTAGACTACGAAATTTTATACAAGTACTTTTTATATAAATAATATTGCATGCCTAAAACTGGTTCTTCGCATTGAATAAAATCGCATAAAAAATAGTGGACAAAATATTTTTCAAAATGCTACAAATAGTTACATTAAATATATATATATATATTGCAAAATAGTAAAGAAAAAAATTATGTGGTAAGTCTTCCCAAAAAAAATCCATATATACTAATTTGAATTAGAACATATTATCCAACAAAAATTATTTATGGCCACATTAGTAAATTGTTTAATTGTAACACTAGTTTATATTTTGTTTTTGTTTTTTCATTAATTTTTTATTGATTTATTAATTTTTGTACGATTTACTATAACCATAACAGTTTTTGCAAATTTAATGCCAGTAAGCAATTTGAAAGGTCTCTCATAAACATAGTTCAGAAAATTATGGCATATATAAGGAGATTTCATTGAAACTGATAAGAATACGACAAGATGTAATCTCACATAAATAAACACTTTTAATAATTATTAAACTTTATAAATTTATATTATTATTATATATAATAAATATATAATAATAATATAAAGTTATTATAATAACAACTTTTAATAAAAATATTTTCTCAAATATGCCGAACAGTTTATAAAAGAATTTAATATTTATCAACCTAAAATATATAATTTAAAAAATTTAAATACATGAAAAATATTTCAAAACAATATTACCTGAAACTTCCATACACAATGAGGAGTATGGAAATGAGAAATGTTGATACTCGTGACGAATCCACAAGTGAATACGCCCTATAGGAAAAAAAAAATTATGAAATAAGAGTATATTTAGATTTTAAATTTTAGTTTCTAAATAGAAATAACAATGAATATTGATATTTCAGTTGAAGTGTAATATTACAAAAAAGGCTCTGAGGAACTAAAAGCAGTAGAATAATATCAATAAATATACACTAAAAAAATCACTTTTAATATTCCTATATCAAGTATTGCCATAAACTAACAACTAAAAGTTGAGAATGCTCATGTATGATGAGCAAAATAATCAAAATCTAACTGCTTTCCAATTATCTTTATTATTTAATATTAAGATAGCAAAATATTATAAAATTATATTAAATTATATTAAATAATATAAACCACATCAAGTTACTTAAAATTACAGAGTAAAATATAAGATATAAAGAAAAATTCTTTTTCAATTAAAAGCATAAATAAAATTAGACACATAATTCCTTCACATTATATGATTTAGTATAATTCAATTCATTTAATACAACTTAATTACATTTTCTTAAATCTCACCTAAGGGAACAATTATTATTTTAGAGAATAGTTTAAATTTTTATGTATGCACAGGAACTAAGATTTTTGATATTTCCACAAGAATAAGCATATCACCGTAATGCTTTTTAAAGAGATATGAAAATTAAACTTCAGAATTTACTTTGTCAATTATAAAAACTAGAAAAATAATTAAATCGATCCAAATAGAAAATTTTGTTCAATTTCTGTAATTATATTTTGTATAAAATTTTATTTCTAATACATTTATTTTTCTTTTTAACTATTTTTTATAGCAACAGCAGTAACATTATGAGGAAAGTAGGTGACAATGGACATCAGCACTTTTTTTATTCCAAAAGTCATTAATCAAATAGAAACAATGAATGGCATTAAAATATGCTTCATTATTTAAAAACCTCTAGTCATATTTAATTTTAAAAAATAATAGCTATATGTTTTACGTATATTTGTATTACATATAATATATATGAGTTGCGTTTCTTATAAATACTGCTCTAAGCTGCTAGTTATCCTGAAATGCACTTTCAATGTGTCAAGAAAAGCAATTTAATATTCATTATTTAATAAAGTATTTTTTTAATTTATTAAAGCCTTTCATTTCATATTCTATGCCATACTGTACAATATGCAATAAAGAATAAAGAGCATAAATATTCAATGAAGCTATACATTTCAAAATGGCAATAGTATTTCATAATGATCAACAGAAGACTATATGGCAAAATTTCAGTTCTTTATGGCTATTCTACTATTATGGCAAAATTTTAGTTTTTTAACATATATTTCAAGTGTTTGCCATCCGTTATCCCCCGGCTGATAGTCGATAAATCACTCTCAAATTTTATAATGCTAATATTATTCTACTTCAAAAAAGAAGTGTTTTCTTCAAAAATATTAAATATATTTATTTTAAAAATAATAATAATAATTACCTTTTCTTTTCAAGCATTATTCTTCGATGATATTTTTTTAATATTATCAATAAAAAATTGCAAATAAACCCCAAACATTGTTTCTAGAAATTTGATTTAGTAACAACCAAATAAAAATTAGATTTTAAAATTTGATAAAACTTCCTAGAACAATTAAATAAGTGATATTATGAAATAATAAAGCAAAAACAAGTTATATGCATGAATTAAACTGGTACTATACATTTTTGCTCCTTGCATCTTTTACTTAACTGACAAATTCATTTAACATTTCCAATATGAAACATTCTCAAAGAATCACCAGCTGAAACCAGCATTATTGTCCTAATACTCCTAAAATGTTTAAAATAATAAATAATAAACTTTAAAAAAATTCCTACTCATAAGTCATGTCACACATTTGATATCACATTTAAACATACTTCTAATTGTATATTATTTTTTTTTTTTAATTCTAAAAAACAAAACAAAAAAAAAGAATTTTTATTACAACTATATAAAAAATAACTTCTCACAAAAATTCATTAAAAAATTTAAGTTATACTTATTACAATTATTAATAAAAATTAAAAAATAAACAAATCCCTTTATATTTAATGTACTTCTATATTTGAATAAAAATTATTGAAATAATTTTCTGTTAGTAAAACAAAAAACTATCTAAAATTTTAAGATAAAATGCAGAATTTTTATTTGACATTATTTCGTATCTTATTATAACATATCTTTCAACAATTTTATTTCATTCAATATCAAACATGAAAACTTTAGATAAAAGCAAAAAAGGGGGGGGGAAGAGAAAATCAACAACAACAAAGGAAATACTTATCAAAACTAACAGATGTAAATTTCAACTTTATAAAGGGCAAAATCACTATGCTAAATGAAGGGGGAAATGAGAACTGTGGCAATTAAATTTTAACATTTAATATGAACTGATTGAAGAACATCTTTAACAGCTTTAGAGATTCAATTTGTAACTTGTCTGAAACTTTTTTTTTTTTTACGGGATGGGGAAGGATATACAGTAACAAGGTCTTGAAAATTCAATGTAGATGAAAATAGTATATAGTAAGCATTTTATAAATTATAAAGAACAGATACAATCTAGTGAACACAACTCAAAAGCACAATGTCATTTCAAATTAAACAAAACCGTTAGACAATCCAAAATCAGCTTAATAAAAAGTAAAATCTTTAAAACACCAAAGATCTCTAATGTTTCAATACAAACTGTAACTGACTCCACACTTTTTAAATATTTATATATAATATTAAAAATTATAATTATAGTTTTCTGATTAATACAAGTGAATTAAGTTATATGAGAAATGAAAATGTTTTGTATGCATTTTTATTTACAGAATTGACTCTTCAATAACTTCAAAACAATGAAAAAATAATATTCTAATTCAGTTAATGACAAGACAATTTTTTTTTAATAAAAGTTCAACATCAACTTAATTGTAATTGAAATAAATAGGAAGAAAGATTAATTTAAGACCAATTCACACAAAAACAAAGTTCCCAAAATCTTACCATTGGTATTCAGACATTTCCAACATTTATCTAAGTGATAAATAGTTGATGTAAACACCAGAGCAAATCTCTCTCAGTTGCTTTGTATTAGATGTTCTGATTCAACGTTTCATAATTACTTTAATTTACACTCATATTCTGAAGTGTAGGCATGAATTTCATATTTCTGACATGAAAATAATTTTTAAATGGCCAAGCACTTAAGATTTAATATCAAATGTTCGTCATGTCTAGCCAGATTTAAGTATTATTTTTGAATAAATATACAATGTACAAGAGATTTTGATATTTTATGTTCCACGCATTTGCAGCTCAATATCAACTTTCGAAAAACAGCATAATGAACACAGAATTCATTCCTTCACGTTTAAATGATCATTTAATATAACATCCTAAATACACAAAATCAAAGCAATCGTACATTACAGCCATCCCGCAAGGAATACTGAAGCCATACTGATCAATCTAGCCTGCGGGGATTTAATATCCAAATAAGGAATATTTGTAGAGTGGCAACACACTTCAAAACAAAGAAATTTCTTCCGTCCTTGTGAAATCGAAAATGAAACAATTTCTGAGTTTCTTTATTGAAAAAAAATAAACATACAAATCTCTATTTACTTTTTTAAATACCCTTTTTTTTTCAGGAAATTATTCGTGCTATTTTAGAGCATTCATTTATCTTATCGCATAATCCATCTCATAAATTTATGTGTATTAGTTTCAGCAAATTTTACAAGCCGAGAAAATGAAAAATCATTGTACAAATTTAATATAATCTCAGTTTCGATATCGTCAATATGTGATTAAAACTCTTTTTTATTGAAAAAAGCAAAAGATTCAGAATTGAAATCGGATGTTGGGAACAAATTATCGATTTATAATATACATATTTTGAATTGAGTAAATACTTTATTTAGTTTATTTTCGTTTATTTATAGGGTCAATTTTTGATACTGAAGATAGTGAATGGTATTTTGCCTGAAGTTTTATTTCACTTTTGGCTAAGTAAATAATGATTAACTCCTTTATATCTATTTTATATGTTTCTTCATCAAAAATAGTTTTTAAAAATATGTTTCATCAAATATAAAATAAAAATTTCGATTTATTTCGCTACAAAGGAGTTAATTTTTTTAATCGACTAATTTTTTTCCCTTTGTGATTACTGATTATAATATGACCTGTTACCCCATTTTTTTTTTAAATCTTTCACATTTATATGTTTTCAAGAAACTGTTTTGTATTTAAAAAAATTCTTATTATTCACTATGCAAGTAATTTCTTAAGACGTTGCGTCTATTTTCAGTAATTTTCGTTTTATTTGTCTGCTTAGTAACAGAGTGATATTACGAAATGCGCAGCGCTTTGCGTAGCTTGTGCGTATAGAATATTTGTACCACGTGGTGTATTGTATACTATGGTGAAGCACTGATTGGAATTTGCTTGTGTATGTTTGGATTATTTTCTTTCATAAAGAATGATAGTTGAACATCTGATACGAACTATTAATATTATAGGGAATCTCATGAAACTATAAAGTTTATTATTTGTGCTGATTATCCATGACAATGAAAACGCCATAAAGAATGCAGTCTGTATTGATATACGGTCGGTTCTTAACCCGTGCTTTAATAAATGGTGTATATAATTATTCCAGCAGTACAGAGGCAGCTGTTAATCGCAAAAGAGAAAGAGATTTCAGACTTCTAGCTGTAGCTTGTGGATTTCCAAAAGTGTCCTCTCGATTTTCGGCACTTTTGAATCGTGGACGATACGGTGATGATGCTAGTTTCTTTGCCAGGTATAAAACAGCTGATGTCTTAGGTAAATCTGTTTTTATTTTATTTTAGCTTGTTGGTTTCAAATATCTATAGTTTTATTTTTCATTTTTTTTTTAAATAAAGTGTTAATTTTCCATCCAAAATAGGAATGAAAACATATGACCTTCAAGTAATGGGAATGTCGTTCATATTTTATTCAAAATTTATTTTCTTTATTAAATGATTGCAGGTTTCTGTAATATTATTTTATTGATAAAAGCAAACAATTTTTGGTTTAAACTTTTTCTGTTTACTTTATTATGCCACAGATTTCAAATTACATTTAATTTAAGCTTATGATGAAATTTTATATTTAAATGTGAAAGGTGATTTGCCTAAAATTTAGAATTAAAGACAATGAAGGATGGAATTCCGCTGCAAAATTATGACATAGATCATTTCCAATTTTAACAGATGTGTAATTTTTTTAAAAACGATAGGATTTTATCTTTTAATGTCCCTCTAACATACCTATGAAGATTATTTAAATTAATCAGATTTTAAATTTGTCATTCCTTATATTCAACAGCCTCTATTAGGACTTCATTTCTCAACTTGAAGTTTATCATAATTTAGACATTTACTACTGAAATTTTCATTTAGTTTTTAATAGAATTTTAAATGTGTGGCGTCCTTTATTATGTGGTCCTAAAGTTTACAGAACTATTCTTAATTTAAAATTCTGTTCTCAAACTCCATTACAGTATGTTTTAAATACTGGCAAGGTACAAACTCCTTTCTTACATATTTCTGTTTGATTTGAAATCACGATTTGAGATAATAAATATGATTATAAAACATAATATTTGTAAATAACATATCAATATGATTATAATATTATCAAATATTATGTTTTGGAAATAATTTTTTAATTAAAGGTAAAAATTACTTTAAAAAAAACCATAGCTAAAATATGATGCTGGAGATAATTATTCATTTTGGAAAGGCTACTGACCATAAAATGAATTAACATTCTTTTAGAGAGGTATCAATTATTACCAAGTTTTAATATTGGTGCCTTTTGATGAATTATTTTTTTAATTTCACAAGTTGATTCTAAGAAGCAGTAGTTGAAAATATATGTTTTTGGTATTAATATTTAAGAAATATACATATTTATTTGACCGTTATTATTTTTTATATATAATGTTTTAATATGCATCAATAGGAAGATCATATATGACGAAGAGTTGTTGATAAAAATGTATATGCATACTTTGATAGTAGAGGAAATGCATCTTATATGACAAATTATCTACTGTTTGTATAGCTCATAATTAGAAAGATACCTGAAGTTTCAGTTTTAAGATTATGCATTAAAATTCATCTAATTAGTTTTTATGATTATTATGATTGCATATTTATTAATAGACAGTTAATCTTTTGATTTATTTAGTCAAGAATATGATGCAAATTTGAGATTTTAGTTATGAACCTATGTACAAAATTTTATATACTTTGCTTTTATTTTGGATTATTATTCACAACTATATGCTAATAGACTGAGAAATGTGCTTTGTTTAAATATATTTAAGGAAACATTTGCTGGAAGTTTATGATTTTGGCAAAAATTCTTTTTCAAATTCCATACATGAACATTGTGATGTTTAGGAATTAAATCTCGAGCTGAAAAAAAAAATTCCGAAAGTGTTTTTTTATGAGTCAGGAAGATCAAACACAGATACATGCAAATTTTGAATTATTTAAAAATTGTAGTATTTTCTCTTTTTTTATAGCAAGGAAAAAGATTGCTGATAACTTTATTAAAAAAATTATTTAGTATAATATATCTAATATCTTTGCATTTAATATTTTCAACAATTCAATTAAATTGAAATACTCTGTGCCCACAAGTACACTGACAACCAATCATATATGAAGTATTTCCATGTGCAGCTGGTCAACTAAAAATAAAAAGTTAGATTATACAGAGCAAATCATCAAAATTCAAGTATGCCTTGTTAGTTTTGGAAATTTGAGTGATTTTTTTTACCTTGGCATATGTCTTTGTGAAAGGAGCCTCTGTCTGTTTGATTTGTTTGTAATTTAATTTATTTCATTAAACAATTTATTGGTCAATTTCATAAATTTAATATTTTGTAGTTTTGCCTGACATTTCATTCATAACAGAAGTTTTTTAAACTATTCTGTTTGGAAGATTAATTTAAAAACTCAAACTATACACCATTTCCGTACATAAAAAAATAAATATTCTTATCCAATTATATATTTATTTTTTAAAAATCAGTTGTGTATTTCTGTTGCGGAATTTTCTATATTCTCATATATAGTAATTTTTCAAAATATAATCATAAGTCTTTTCTAATAATATAGCTGAATATGTATATTGATGCTCTACATGCCAGATCATTTCCTCTGCAGCTGCACCTATATTTTAGAAATTAAAAACAATAAGTGCTTTAGATTTTTTTAACTAATTATAAATTAGTCAAAATTTTAATGTTTATTCCTTCTAACTTCCAAAACTCTTAAAGTCCAAAAATAATATTATGTCACTTAAAATTTTTTAAAAATATCTTTTTAATTTTACTTATTTGATAGTCCTGTAAATTTTTTTCTAAATTCTGGCAATATTATTCTAATTGTTTTCTCATTGTTCCTTCAAATACTTAATCATAAGATTTACTTCCGTTTTTGAAAGCTAAAAAAGATGGGTTTTAATATCTATGTAGTAGTGTCAGGATGAGTAATAAAAAGTATAAAATTTAAGTTACAATATCACACTATTTTGAAAATAGATGAACTGTACAGTTGCACTTTTAATAGCACTATGATATCATTTAACTGCTCCCCATTAGAAAGATTCGTTTGCAAGTAATCAGAATATTTGACAATCAAAATAACACTTCCTTAATGTCTGATAATAAGATGAAATCATGGAATGAAGCTATATTTAAACTTACAGTTACAGTTTTATTTAAAATACAGTTTAACTGAAATGAAATATGACCAGTATCTCAGGCAAATATAAATCAATATATTTGCCTGAGATGCTGGTCATACTAACCTAAGTCAGTTAGTTCAATAATTATAATTAACAGAAGAGGAAATATACAATTAATTTTACTTAAATTATATATATAAGCTATTTATATATAACAAGACATTTCATTCTACTTCTCTGTTTGTATGTAAATCGAAAGGGAAAGGAATGAACTGAAACATTGAAATTACTGTTTTTAGGAATGTTATGAAATAATAGAGCTATTATTCATTTCAGTATTTAGAAGATTTTGTATAATAGTTCTAATGCTTGGATATAAAAAGAACTATGTAATTAGAAGGTTTGGAATATGGTGCATTAGCTTAGATGTCATAAATTTTATATTAGTAAAAGTATTAAAATAAGATATATATGAATAAATGATGATAATATGCATAACTTTTGAGTAGGGATTCATTGTATTTTTTGCCCCTATACTGTTGTTTATTATTGAATTTATTTATTTTTTCTGATTTTTTTTTAAGGTGTAGCAGATGGGGTTGGTGGCTGGAGAAATTATGGCATAGACCCTTCTCTTTTTTCTTACACCCTAATGGAAACATGTGAAAGGCTTGTTGTTAGTGGAAGATTTAACCCTAGAAATCCAGGTCATTTAATAGCAGCTAGTTACTATGAATTGCTAGAAAATAAAGAGCAAATTTTAGGTATATCTTAACCTTTTTATACAGGCATAAATTTTATTTACTGAATCTAATGTATTTTATTTTATTTCTTTTCATTTTGCTTCTATTATGCTGCTTTAATTATGTTATTTATTTTTAAATATCATTATTCTTATTTATCGTACATTTTCCAATTTATCTCTCTACTTACTCATTGTGTTCTCTCTTTATTTTTGTGTTAACTATTCTGATGATAATTAAATGTGCTGAAAGTGGTGTGAAAGTACACTGTTGAAAAGCTTATAATTAAAATTTAATAAAATAAAATTTAAATAGCTATCAAAAGACTCGCTATTCAAACATAACTTGCCTCTGCATATGTCTAGATGCAAAAGAAGCTAAAGGCAGTGCCAAAAAACATTGAAATAATAGAAAATTTGAAAGAGGTTTAAATGGTTTGAGCGGAAGAGCTGACATAATATTTCGTGGTAAAAATATAATTAAAACATAATTGGAGAATAATAAAATTTGTCAAAAATAGGCAGTTTAACTTTGAAGACAGAAAAATAAAAGTAAGATAAAAATTAAAGCATAGAGTGAAGGATAAATAAGAGAATAAGAAAAATAAATGGAAAAATAAAATATAAATAATAAAGAAATAAACATGAACAATAAAGAATATACATTGGCTCACCCTAAGTTAAAGTTCATTATTCAAAACAAAAAGCTAGATAAAGAGTTCTTTTTGCCATTTTTTTCTTATACTCACAGAATATTTTGCACTTTTAGCAGTGCTTAACTTTCTCTGTGCATACTTTGAAGAAAGGCAATGGTAAAGTCCATTTAAATTTTGAAATTAGTAAAAAACATTAACACTTGAAGTACCAAGAGGAATTACTTTATCAGAAGGTATAACTGAAAAAAGGGTACTTTTTTTTTTTTGTACACTAGAAAAGAAGAAAAATTTGGAGTGCAAAGATTAGTCCAGATAAGAGAAATTAGAATAAATTATTAATCTGTTGGGAAAATTCTGCTTTTGTTGTGCTACAGGAAATCCAAGATATGTTGGGCTTCTAAAGACAATTTATTTTTTGACAAGATTTGGAATATATGTTGTTAAGGCTTAATAAATTTCTCAGATGTTGAAGAATAAGGCAATGGAAAATGTAGTTGGGGAATGTTGTTATAATCATTATCACATTAACAACTACAGTTTCTCAAGCTGAATATCTTTAGGTAAGGCGTGCAAAGTCCATGATTTGTAGTTCGTTGGGCTCAATATTTATTGTTAATACATCTATTTCTTTTCACTTGAGTAAAGATGTTGAAAGTTAAGCAGCCTGTTTCATTATTTTCCCATCTTGATTGTCATTCATCGATGAGAATTTTATGAAGATGATTTTTTATTGATCTGTCAGATTCTCCAAGTTTCCTTTATTGTAGGTTTAATAGAAGCAACTTTGGCATCAATTAGTTTATTGGTACCAATGTGGGCTTTAACCCAATGTAATGATATAATACCATCTACCAGACTTTTAACATCATCTATTGAATTATTCTTTGGATTAAATTTTTGTTGAGCCTTTAATACACACAGGCTGTCTGTGAATTGATGATAGTGCAAATATGGTTTGTAATGGTTTTTCCAATTTAAAGCTTGAAATAATGCTTAGACAAATTGCTTTTTGCTACTGCTTAGAAAAACTCGATAAATTGTTGAATAAAAGCTTTTGGCATTTTCATGCTATCTAGATTTTAAAATTGTTTAGCCTCAGCTTGAATTTAAAATATGAGTATTAGATATTACCATATCTAATTATTACTTTCATTCTAAATTATTGAAGAAATCTCTTGTTTAGAAATGCTGTAAATCACAAGTTAAACATTTTTATAACAACTTTATTTGTTGTATGTTTTTTTGTTGAAGAAAAAACTCAGTAATAGTTATATAAACTTTATAATATTGCAATTCTCTTTTAGTCTTTTATTTTACTGCAATTAATTTATTATAGTAATTTGTGACTCTTTACAAAAAAAAATTTAGAAATAAATGCTGATGTAATAAAATCTGTGTTTTCTTGAAAAATTTTGTTACATTTTCAGATGAATTTACAAATTAATATTTTATTTTCTGATTTGCACACAGGTAGCAGTACTGCTTGTGTTGTTGTGCTCAATAGAACAGATCAAATGCTGTATACTGCTAATATAGGTGATAGTGGATTTTTAGTGATGCGCAATGGACAAGTAGTGCATAGGTCTGAAGAACAGCAGCATTATTTTAATACTCCATTTCAACTATCTTTAGCTCCAGTAAATATCACAGGTCTTGTTCATAGTGATAGGTAGGGCTAATATTTTGGAAACTTTTTTTTTAATAATATAAATTAATTCTTTGGGAGTATTATTTTTTTAATTTGCTCCATTGTAAATAAACATTTCTAGCGTAATTGATTATATTTATTATATATTTTAAATTTTCTGTATAGTCCTGATACTGCAGACACATCTTCACTACCAGTACAAGAAGGAGATCTTATTCTTCTTGCAACAGACGGCTTGTTTGACAATCTTCCAGAATCAGTTATCGTACAACAACTATCAAAACTTGGGGTATGTATTATTATAATTATACAGTTTTGCTTATTATCGTTTAGTTCTCTCTGTTGATTAATGAAATTGAAGACATTTTACATTTTGTAGATTTTCCTTACTTAAAAAAAAGAAGGCTGAAAAATAAGCACTACTAGAGGAGATAATAAAAAATTTTATTTAAGGAGAAATATGGAAATAGATTTTTATGTTTTCCCAAAGAAATATAATAATTGTATTTTATATAAACCGAAATTCTTAATTCCCAATCTCGCAACAAATCAACAACAAAGAGAGAAAAAAGAAAGAAAAAACTGTTTGAAAAACATTAAAATTGATAGTGAACTTTTATGTAATATTAGCGTGCATGTGTGGTAAAGAAATGCTGCTTTGAGTTTAGTTGTAAAGGGGAAATTTTTTGACTTTTTTTTTCACAAATTTTATTCATAATGCAAGAAAAATGAATTTTTAAAAAATTTCAGCGTTGTTATTTTAGAGCATACATATTTTGCATTTCTATTTCTTATCATTTTTAGATGTTAAATTCAGTTTATTAAAGAAATTACAATCTTATATTATTTTCTTTTTAAAAAAAATCTTGTATGAATATTCAACAGTAGTCATCAATCAAGTTGATATTCAACCATCATTGATGTCTCTTTACATTTTTTTTTATATTTTGGTAAATTCTTATGCTTTGCTTTTCACTGATTGCATTTAAATATTCAGAAGAGGGTGGATAGCTTTGTGTAGATTTTAGCTCTCATTACAATCTTGAAATTAGCCAACTTTTCTGCTATAATCTATGTAGTTTTCATGTTGACTAGTTACTATAAGTTAGAAAATTTTTCTTGCTCTTTGATTGTTTGCTCCCATTTTGTAATGAAAACTTTTATTCTTCATTAGTTTCTTGATGCCAGATTGTACAAAGGCCCATTCCTTGAGCTTTGCTTTGGATAAGTCTAAAATTTGTTTCAAAAATAGCTGAAATATTCCCTTTCTGATAAAGTTTTACTAAATTTTTTTAAAGACTTAATTACACATGAAGTGGTGGAAATAAATCTTGTCTGGAGTAATCAAACTCTCTAACCACATAGTATGTGCATAGTGAGGGGGCCAAAGTTTGTCCCTTAACTCTGAATGAAATAAGCAACACACTCCCCGTTTCCTCTACTAAATCTGTAATGCAACAGAAATACTCCCCCCCCCCCTTTTTTTTTTCTTGTCTTGATGCTAGATTATAAGGTGGAGATTATCTCAAGTTCTAAAGACTAGTTCTCTTAGTTGTAGCAGAACTAAAAATAAAAATGCTTTGGTTTAAAATTTGGGTATTTAAATTCTAAACATGTATACAGCTCTGAATAAAAAACAATATTATTGAGGAAGTGGGGGGAAGACAGATAATGGGATATGGATAAACATATATGTAGAACAGACTAGTGATTTGGTATTATCTTGGTGTTTGTCTATATTTTTGTACTTAGTAAACTGTTAACTAGTTCATAAGAAATCCATAATTATTAATGCCTTATACTTTTTTTTTTTTTTGCAACTTATAGAAAGCAAATTTTTAAATAAAATCTATGATGATATTTAATAAGTGCATTGGTGTTGGAATTTGATCTTCAAAATGAATCCACAAAAAATATTGAAGTCAGAATCATTTTTATCTGATGAAAAGGCATTTAACTTTTTGAGAAAACACCTTCAAGAAAATAACAAATCTTCATTTCAGTTGCCTGTTCTTTTTGCTTTTCTTTTAGTTAGCTGATTATTCATTTCTATTCTAGTGGTGATCTATTAATAAAGATCCAATTTCAACTTAAAACATTAAATTTGTGTTGTATGTATAATTTGCTTGGCGTGATTTCTACATTATCTAGGAATTTGAAATTGTTAGCTTTTGTATTTAATGTTCAGTGTTCTCAAGTCTTAAGTAGTATTAAATTACAATAAAAGATTATTTGTTTCTTCTATCATTTTAACAAAAAAAAGTAAAAGATGATTAGAACTAACTTTTAACAAATAATCCAGAATTTTTTACAACTTCTTTATTTACATTTTTTATTGATATTTTACTATTGAATTTTTCTTTAAAATTATTTATCAAATGTGCTATAAGGAAAAATATATTTGTTCAAGAATTATTGAACATTTTTGCTATTTTAAGTAGAAAATTTTCATGAATCATTTTAAATCGAAATTGCATATTAATCAGATTGCTTCATCCAAATTGTAAATATTTTTATAGTATTGTACTCATTTGAAGTTCATTCTGGTTTTATTTATTTAAAATATTTTATAGGATCATAACATGGAAAATTTACAGAAAATGGTAAATTCATTAGCATTTCAAGCACATCGATTAGCATTTGATGCAAATTATCTGTCGCCTTTTTCTAAAAGAGCACGAGAAAATGGGATTGATGTTTTAGGTAACATAATTCATTTGCTATTGTAGTATTTATATCTAATTAATAGCTTATTTTTGCAACCCTATTAATTTGATCTTTTTATAGTTGTCAAATGTATTTTTTTTTTAATACTTTTAGATAATTAAAGGTTGCCTCCATTAAATTATTTTTGGTTCTATGATTAATATTTGCATAAAATTACTTTTTGAGGAAAGTTTAAACTGATTTGCTTTCATTTTAAAGAGAGTCCTTTTTTTAACTCCTGATTATGCAATAAATTTATTAATTTTGAAAGCTTGAACAAAAATTTAAAAATTAATGTCGCTTCTCTGGAAATGTTTAGAAATAGAGCACATTTGCAATAAAATATGCATGATTTGTTGGTCAATAATATAATAATAGAGTCATTCAGTACTACCAGCCGAACAACTTTTTTCTTTTTATAATCTTGTACTATTAAGAGCTGGTACTTTATGAATTTTATAATTATGTTGCATGTGTTCATAACTGTAAATAATTGTATTCATCTTATTTATTCATCGCTTTTATCTTCTTATTCTTGGTATTTATATCAGATTTTCTTTTAACATTAAAATTGAATATTTTATTGTTATTTTTGTAGGTGGTAAACCAGATGATGTAACTGTGTTATTGGCTGCTGTCACTAATTTATTTGGTGAAAAGTCAGACTCTATTGCTGCTGTAGTTGCTCAACATACTTGCTCATCAGATCATGGATGATAATAATTTCTAAGAAAGAAATCTTGTTTTTATATCTTACATTGATTATAGAGAAAGAAAAGTGATAATTGAAGGTGGATTAGATGTGTTGATAGAACTTAAAGAATTTAGATATCAATTTAGTAATTTAAAAAAAAGAAAGTGCTACTAATGCATTTAGTAGTATTATTTTTAAGCTACTTGAGGGGTGAAAGAAGCAAAAAGTGAATATTATTACATTTGAATTTTAATGTATGTATTTAAAATAATTAAGATAAAATTATTTTGTTCTAAAAATATTTATGACAAAAAAGAAAAAGAATTTAGAAAACATTCTAATGAGATTTTTAAAAATAAGTATCCATAAATGAAGATTTTATTTTAAATTTTTTGATTGATATTGATAAATGCTTAAAGTATATATATATTGATTCTAAAAACTTAATATTCCTTTCAATATTATGTAATTGCATCCTTTTTTAATTTATTGCATGGTTAAAAAGATAAGTGTGTTTTTTAATTTTTCAGCATGGATCATAATAAAATGATAGTCACTAGCAATTGTAGACTTAATAAAAATACAATGAATGATTATGGATTTTAAAGAAGTTTAGACTTTATTCACATCAGGGAACATTTTTTACTGTGCCAATTATCATTTCGCATATCATTGTGCATTATTATTTTTGACAGTACTATTATAGATCTCCTTTTTAAATCTGGTAAGATACTTTAATTAATATAACTAAGAATTTTTTAGCTGAGCATTGAATTTAAAAAAATTAACTAATAGAATATGAAACATTCTTCCAATTATGAAATTATTTGCTTAAAGAAAAATTTTATCCCAAGAAAACATATTTATTTATTTATTATATATATGAGCATGTATATTTATAATCAAAAATGTATTTTTAAAAGTCCAAATTGTCCAATATTTGTTTGAAAACATTTTAAAATGTTTGAAATCAAAACTTTTCAATTTGACACTTCAATACATGCTTTTGAATCATTTTATGTTTTTCAAACTTAAGAGTAATACATTTTATTAAAAAGAATTTGATTTTATATTGTATGTTTAATATCTTAATATTTTGTTGCATTCAAAAAATGTTTTTCCCCCTATAAACTTTTAATTTGTTTCTTGCAAATCATTATTTCATTTAACTTTTTTTTATTTGATGAGAAATGTTTATAATTTTGTAAATACTCCTTATATATTAGTGTAATATAAACATTCTTTTATTTTAAACATATATTTGTTGGCAATGGTATATTTTTGTGTGTGTTTTGATACTTTCTGTGATGTTCTTGTGTGGTGGAATTTGAAGGTTCAAGCCAGAAAATATTTCTTTAATTTATGAAAAGGGAAGAGTGGAGTATAAAATTAAAATTGATTGTTACTAAAGTAATAAAAGAAAGAACTTGACACCGGTGAATGAACTCCCTTTGAATAATTTAAGGAACTTGTAAAAATTATTAAGATATATTATAAATAAATTTTTACAGTTATTGAATAACACTGCATGATTGTCCTCATTGAAACTATTTATTCTTTAAAAAGGCTGAAGAAACAGATATTCTAGGGTTTTATTATGAAATAATATTCTGAATACCAGAAAAAAAGGGTACAAAATGTTTTACTTTACTGTTAAACTTATTATGGGAAAAAAATATATTAATCTAAATGTCATTTATTTAGAAATGCAAGAAATTAAATATTTGTTGATGATCTATTATTATATTTTATTTGTAAGTTGATATTCCTTTCTGTAAACATATTATCCTGGTAATTTATTTGCTTTGGAGGCAAGGGACCAATTTAAAATGTTGTACTCCTAGCTGATTATGTGTAATATCAATTTTTATTTTTTAATTTGGAGTAAGATTTTGTCATTTGGCTAACAACACCTATCTCAATTTCATTTTTTTACAAAAGAAAGAGAAAATAAAAGATTTTTTTCCCACTCCCATCATAGAAATTTACTTTAAATTAAAAAGTTTTCTTCCTATGGGGAAATTGAAATAATTAATATTGCTTGTTAAATGACTTCATTATGATAAAAAAAATGCAAATATATTTTTTAAAAAAAATTTTATGTTCAAAACTATAAATTGCATGAGTTTATTTTCAATGTTAAATAGTGTGTATAAAAAATTATTTGCAACTGAGTTGGTCTGCTTGTTATTTGTGTATTATTCAATATTTATTTTTAATGTATAAGCATGATATAGATGTGTTTATATGAGAATCTGATGTATGCATTTTTCTAAATGAACAAAGAATGTAATAGTTTCAATTTATAGAAAATAAATGATTTGAATATTTTATATTTATTCAATTAAAATATAAAGCAACTATAAAAATTATTTATTTTAATAAATCAATAAAAATACCCCATATTTTGAAATGGAATATGAAGATCCATAGTATTTCTGAACTTAGTGACAGGATCAATGAAGGACATAATAAGCTCTCTTACATGGGTGTCTCATATAGTCGGTATTACTTTCTGTGTACTTAATTTAATTTATCCATGCTCATCATCACTGTTAGCAACAAGCACTTCATCTGGATCTGGTGCAATAGTTGTATATGTTGCTTGTGATAAACCCAAGAACATTGATCGAAACTAGAAAAAAAAATTTCATTGCTTAAGAAAACATAATATATTCTACTAATTATTTAGTCTCAAAATGAAAAACTAATAGAAATAATCTCTTAGAATAAAACATTCATTGTTATTCTTGATAAATCACCAATAATTTAAAAAACATTCTGCTAGTAATATTATTGCACAAACATTTGAACTATCCATATCATGTATTTCAGACAGTAGTAAAAAGTATACCTCGTTTCAATTTTATATACTTTTTGTAGAGTGATTCTTGAAAAAATATTTGAATAAAAATATAGAAATTTGTTACATTTGAATGAAACTAATCAGTAATTTTTAATTGTTATACGATTTAAATATTCCCATTATTTTCTGTTTAAATCATCATAATGAATAGTTGTATCAATGAAAGGTTGTGTTAAGTAAAGGTTTTTTTTAAAAGCTTTAATTTGAAAAATGCTTGTCAAATTCTTTATTAGCCAATTTTATTAGTGCTTTAACGATTTCCTCAGCAAAATATTTGATGACTTTCATAATGTTGCTTAGCAACTTTTTTACATTTAAAATATCATTGTGTATTTAAAATCAGAATTTAAAATTTTTCTTTGTATCTTTACAAGTCATATTTAGTGAAAGAATGATGAGTTTATTAACAAAAATTGTTTAATTTTCTATGATATTGATCCTAGTAAAGTGCAAATTTTAAAATTTAATTTTTTTAAGCAAAAACAGTTTTGAAGATAAAAAATGCTCCCCAGTAAATAATTTTATTATCTAAAAATACCTTGCTATTTTACTTAATTTTTTTTCCCTATCCAACATGATTTATGGCCTACGAACTACATCATTTTATCTAAATTGACCATCCTTTCTTTTCCATTCTTAATTGTAAAAGTGATGTCATAATTAGAAAAAAATAGATGTGAATTACTGATGGTTCAAATAGAAACCAATAAATATATGTCATACTTATTGATCTTCATAAATTTTTGTAATTTATTAAAACAATTATCATTGAAAACATATTCCCTCTTTAAAGAAACCAAACATTACACAATAAGCAATTGGTAATGCTTACTTTTTTATGAGGTGGAGTAGAAGGAATCACATCATCATCTGGAATAGGATCCTGAAGCATTACATCATTACTGTTGTTATCATCATCATCACTACTAAGTGTGAAAACCACTGGTTGAACCTTATGTGTAGTAGATGAATTTGGCAGAGAACTACTAAATGAATTAGCTTGTGAATTGCTTGATAAACTCTGAGTGTCTGCTTTTTTTGTCTTCTTATCTATATGCAAACTAGAAATAAATACAGTGGGATGGTTATAAATAAGTTTATGTAATGAAGAACCTATTTAAACATATATTATTAAATATTAAAATATGCCTTTAAGAATAACAGTTTATAACTGTACATAAAAAATATAAGTGGTTATTTTTTAAATCAATCTTGTTAAAAAAAAAAAGCATCCATTATATATGCTTAACATAACATTTTACCATTTAGGAAGCCAATTCAAAATATAGTCATTTTTCTCATTCTTCAAAGCATTGTAAAATTCAAGAAATTACACTTTCATAATTTCTAAAAATCGTACAAGAAAATAAAATTTGATTTAGGCCAAATGAATACGATCTTATGAAATGATGGCTGTAAGAACAGGTGAGGAAACTATTCAATTTTATAAAATCAAATTTATTTTGAAAAAGTACAACAATGAATGCCTCTTCTTTGTTACTCCAAATGGAATCATGTTTTTAATGGTTTTTACTTTCAAAACTAACATAAAATGAATGTTAATGTACAGGATTTTATTCGAAACTTATAGTAGATTTGCAGTTGTCCACATTTTAAAATAGGTTTCTCAGCTCAAATCTATTACATGAAGTAATTTTGATTTATTTAACAAAATTTATAAATATTTTCTCATATTAATTTCAAATTCAACATTTTTCTGATCTGATAAATGGCATTTATTTTTTGCTGTTTTCTAATTACTGATTTTAATATTTTTTAATTATTGTAATACATATTTTTTTTAACTTTTTGACTTAATAATAATAAATTTTCTTTCTTCACAAAATTATTAATTATTCCGAATGTATTATTAAAAAAATATGGCAATTAATTCTGTCTTTAAAATGATATTTAATATCTTTTTTATGCTGTTTTGAATTTTTTTAAAATATTTAATTTAATTTTTCAAGATTTATTTAAGTTTTAGCTATCATATTCTTTCAATCAATATATTTAATGATGTAGATATTTTGCAACTTTTCTCACTTGTTAAATTTTTGCTGTCATTTTTACTCACCGACATATAGTCTAAAACAGTCCCTTTCAAAAATAGCTATATATATATATGCATAAACTTTACTTTTTATTAAATCATATTTTCAATCTTATTGAAGAATGAAATCGCAATATTAAATATTTATCATTCTCATTAATAATATTACTTCCAAGAAGATCAATATAGGAAATAAACAAATTGGTAATCATCAGTGCCTAAAATTTTATACTTAAAACAAAATTAAATAATAGCTAAGTTATAAAAATAATATAACAAAATTATTATTAATAAAAATAAATGAAAATGATATTAAAATGTACAGTATTCTTATTAATAAAATAGTAATTGAATAATTGTTTTTAAGCAGTGGAAGAGAATAAACAAGCATAAAAACAATTTCAACAAATTTTTACACAAAATTTCATGTTTTGCAGATTTGACTGAGAATGATGAACTGCATGAACAGCACGTCCCTTACATTCACTGTAAATTATATTATAAGATTCTTTTTTTCAACCGAAACAAAAAAAAACTATTTGTGTGCAAATATCTAACCATTCAGCTTCTAAATATGAAGGAGCCTTCAGCTACATTGATGAAAAAATAAATGGATATTAAATACTAGAAAATAAAGTTGAAAGACTTATTAAGAAATTATATTGTTTATTTTTATCACTAAATATCATTTGCAAATCATTATTTTAGTTCTGATTTTTGTTTTTCTTTTTAAGTTTAAACAATGACACATAATAAAGAATAGTAAGCCAGCTCACAGAGCAAAAAGAAAAGAAAACAAAAAGTATATATCTTATGTTTACATATGTTAATATAATCACCAATCAAAAGCTTAGTGAAAAAATTGTGAGGTCACGCCTTTAGAAATAAGGAGAAACCAATTGTTTGAATGCACAACTTAGTGACCAAGATTCTTACAATCTGTAACTTTAACTAGGGCTTTAGCATACTCATCCCAATAGATGGAAGATATAGATGATTTTTTAATATGATAAAGTACTTTTTTAATGTTCATACATATGATGAACAATGAAAAGAAATGTATTATGTTGCAACAATCCAGATGATATAATTTCAGAATAATATGGAAGGAGAGGTCTCGGAAGTGAGGGAAAAATTCCTATATAATAACATGAAAATGACAATAGATAAACAATGTACTTTGATTGTATTTTTCATCAGATCAATCTTTGGATTAGTTTATGCCATTCAACAAGTCATTTGCAAAAAGAAGACAGTTATTGACAAATGAGTTCAGATAAATTGACGATAACTGTGAGCAAATCACACTGAATTCAACTATTAGCAAATTTTAAAAAATGAAGATCAGATAATTCAATTTTTATAACCCCAAAATAATTAAAAACAGGCTAGATTAACTTATTGTCTTTATTGACCACAAAAAGTATGGTTTAAGAATGAAACTAAGAAAATTTCAAGTTCCCTCCTACAGATGAGCCAAAATATATTAAAGTCTTAACAACTTAATACTAAAAAATTCATTTTGCACAAGTATTATTGTTTTTTCAAGCTTACTGAATTGAATCATATATATATTCTATTTCCACATCTCACTTTCTAGCATTTGTTGACGGGATCAGATAACATGAATTAATGTGTTCAGATTAATTATCTTGTTTACGAATATTTCCTATTTATTCAATTAATTTTAATTTTTCCCACTTGATTTAATTTTTTTTTTTGTTTGTCTATCACTTTTTTTTTTTTTTTTACAAAATTGTAATGAAAGCAAATAGTTTTAATGATTTCTACAAAATCCCATCAGCTTAACATTTTCATTATGAAATAATTTTTTCTTAAACTTAAACATTTTCATCGTCAATAATCAAAAGTCCACCTCTAAAATAATATTCAGAAGTAATTTGTTTAAAATAGACTGATTATCTTTTTAATATTGCAAATTCAGAAAAAATAATGGAACAAAATAAATTACTTCTTGACAATCTGTGATGTTTGGGCAACTGAACTTCTAGAAATACAACTAGAAGATAATGATTGACTTTCTCTGTCAGCTAAAGTTGCTAATACGAACTGCACATCAACTCCACGTAACCCAGTTACACTAAATGTGATTGGTCTTTTAAAAAAAGAAGAGAAGAGAATTAAAACAAACTTATTACATAAGTAACATAGAAGAAAATGACATTATTTAGACATTTAGAGTTATTTTGATATTTAAATACCATATTCTACTTTTTAAAAATTTCTTCCTACCTTCCTCCAGTTTGGCATTTGATTGAAACAGGAACATTGAAACCTTCACAAAAGTTTAACACAGCCTGAAAAAGAGAACCTAGTTAGATTAATTTTAAAATGAATAAATAGATATTTATTCAGATTAGTTTAAAACTGATTAATAAATACAATATTTAAAAATTCATAATTTATTAAACTATATTAACTGAAATGTTTTACAGTTTTTACAATAATATTTTGTCTCATATGCCTGAATTTCTCAACCAAGATTTGTATAAAATCTTAATTCAATTTATTTGACAGCAAGTTTTTTAAAGAATTAAAGTGATTTTGAAATATCTAAACTTGTTCACTACCAATAACGGATTGAAAGAGATGATATATATGTAGATATAATTTAAAAGAACAAATGTCTAAATTTCTTTTTAAACAATTTGAATATTTAAATGAGTAAGAAAATTTCTATCTTATATCAATAAAAATGCTAATAAATCATTCCTTTAACAAAGAAAAAGGAGAAAAAATCACACTTTTGACAGTAGCAAATATATTTACTCTGCAGCCTTAGGCAGTACATATTATAAGGCCTCCCTTTAAATAATTGGTCAGTTCAGTTTAACATTTCAAAACATTTTTTTTTCAGGGACCCAGCATTTTAACTGAAGTTCATGAGTGGTATTCTTTAAGACATTCAATAAACAATTAAAATTTTCACTACAAAGGAATTATAGTGAAATCGACCAACAAAAACTATGAAATATGTCTATCAGGAGAAACAATCTTAAAGCAGTAACAGTTTCTTCAGAAGGATTTTAATATACTTTTTGGTGCCATTGATTAGAAAATAGAAACTGAATTTCAAACATCTTTAATACATGAAGGAAAAAAAACTTTTTTTTTCTTTTAAATCATAATAAATGTTCAGAAATAGATTATATAACTTTTCACTGACTATTTATAAAATTCCGTAAATAAATATTAAGAAATAAAAATACCACACTCACTTTCAATTCTTTTAAACAAAATGTAATTTTTGTTTCTTGATCAACTTCAAACAATTCAAATTCTTCTGATTCTAGAGTTAATTCCGTATGCACAACTTTATTTGGATCTGCATGGAAATACTTACAATAAATAGTATAATAAATGGTAGGAAGTTTTGGTAAAGCTAACAAGGAAGACATAGAAGATAATCAGTACTTTAAAGTTATTTCTTGAAATTTAAACTTTTAAAAATTATTTCCTTTTTTACTAATTTACTAAATAGTAAATTTTAATTATTCTTTTAGCAACTGGCATCTTCAAGAACCAAAATTAAATAATGTATTTTAAAAAATAAGAAATTTTCATTTCCCTTTAATCAGGAAATCTATGGAATTTACAGTTTGAAAAATTAAAATTTATGATAAATACCTGGTTCATCATCAACATAGTTTCGTAATAAAACTTTATTTGAACAAACTGTTAGAGTTACTTCTTCGACAGATGTACTGAAATTTTGAATTCCATCATGCAGCAAACTATATAATAAAAAAATATAAAAAATCAGAAATGAATAAGGATAAAAAGTTTAAAAATCAAAAAGTAGAAATCCTTCAATTCAAATTTTCAACTTTATAATTTATTTTAGAATGACGATGACAGTAAAATATCTTATTCTTCAAATTTTTGCTTTAATGTAAAATCAAGAAAAAATACACAAGATACTGCTTGGTCCCTTACCGTGACGAAGCATTTAGCTGACACAAGAAACCACTTGTTGGAAATGAGCCTTGCACCGTTTCATTCTCCACATAATGCAGTTGATATATCTTTACCATACCTAAATAAATGAAAATGATTATTATTGCATGATTATTTAGAAAACCATATTGCTTTTTCAACAATCACTCTGAATCTATTGAATTAATTTGGTATTAATAAGCAAACTTGCAGAACAAATACATTAAAATTAATTTTAAAAATACATTCTCTGAAATATTAATATAATTTCCTATAATTAATTGAATTCAATATCATACTTCAGCATTATTTCATTAATAAATTAAAATTTTGATAGAGGCAATTAATATACAACATATATTTATATTAAAAGGACCACATTTAGAACAGTAATTCAAAATAATATAATGAACCTCAACTTAATGCAGCTGATTATTGAAATATAATTAGGTACTAAATAGCAATCTAAAATATCTGCATAGAACTTTAATAGAACATCTAAGTGAACTGAAACTTTATATCAAATACATCTGTAAAAAAAAAGAAAGAGAGAGACTAACAACTCACTAGCTCCCAAGACTTTTATTGTATTATTTTTGGCAGTCTTGCTAAATTCAGATATCCCATTAATTATTATTTTGAATACATTTCAATAAATATAATAATTAGTGGAAGAGTGTTGGTTATTGCTTTAATCATAGGATTAAACAGACTCATCCAGTCTTTATGACAGAGACTGGTGAAAATTCAGCAGTGCACAAATGAGAAGTAACTACTAACAAATTTAAAAAAAAAATGTTTTAGTACTTAGAAGAGGATGCACTTTAAAAAAAAAAATTATATTTTTGTAGTAAATGCAGGGTAAACAATGACATTTGATGGATCTTGGATCCAAGCAAAATTATTTTCAATCTAGAGGATAAGCTTCCATTATATTAATAAAAACATCATATATAAAATTTACTTAAAAATGAAATTGACATTCTGAAAATTATATAATATTTTATTATTAAAATAATATAATATAATAGTGTCATTATTTTAAATATTAAATATAAAAAATTTGTATGTTAAAAAAAGGGGAAATTCCTAAAAATATTTAAATACACTGCAGTTTTCCATCAAATTAAAGAACAAAGAAATACTTGGCAAATAATTTACGAAATTCTCATAAAACTATCTCTTGCACTAGGCATAGCTACCTTTAGATACTACTTACAAAAAATAAACCGACTTTAATGCTAAAGAAGTTTAGTTTAGTTATATTAACGTCCATTGTAGAGCAACACTAGGGCTATTTTGGGACGGATATCGTAATTTTGAATCAGATGACGAGGACGACACCTGAACTAGCACCCCCTCTCCACACCACACCAGCGGGACGATATTTGGCCTGACAGCTTCAACGTGCAAGAGACCCCTTCACACAATGGTTTTTCAGTGGAATCGAGTAATGTGATACATCACAATTAAAATAGCTAAGCTAACAAAATTAACATGCACTTGTGTTCATAAAAACCATATAAATTATTGATTTTCTTGAAATTTAAAGAATACATTTTATAAATTCTGTGAGCCCCAATTGACTATATTTTAAGAACACTTCCAAAAGTGCTTAGTAACTATATGAATTCTACAAATCAATAATAACAAATTATACACAAAAAAATGAAAAAGTTTTTTAACTTATTTTCATTGATTTTATGGATCATAAAGATTTTAATGTAATAATTTTAATAATTTTAATGTAATAATTTTAATAATTTTAAAAAATGCTAAAAAGGTGAAGAAAATTGAGTTATTTCTGTTTATATATTTACAAGAAATATAAATATGTTAAAAATGGAAAATGCAAAAATTGCAATTTTAATATCAAATGACTGATTGAAACTAGTTTCTTCAAGAATGTTAAAAATCATTTGCTATGCAAAAGAGAAAAAAATATATAAAACCATAAAACTCCTTTCTTACCATGTTTGCAAAAGAATTTGAGAAGCAGATAATCTGGTGAGGATGTTAAGTCAAACAGAAACTTTTCAACGGTTTTTTCTAAATGTGGCAGGGATCGAAATGCCATCAAACAGGACTAAAATAAAAAAAAGGAAAAAAATATTTTTTTAAAAAGGGGAAAAAATATTTTTTTAAATAAACTTTTAATATTTTCCTTGAATTCACAGCAAAATTATTTTTATCATAACATTTAAACATAAAAATTTTACAATAATATTAAACTTTCTAAAATATTTTAAATTTTGTAATGCAATTTTCTTTACATTGTCATCATTTTATTAGTATTAAATTTAATTGATTTATATTTTACAAAACATAGTTTTATGCAAGTGTATAAAATGATGGTAAAAACATTAAAATCTAGAAAAATAAAACAATTTTAATATATACTATAAATGGTTTATAATCAAATTTACATATTTCAACTAATCTGCATTTGTAAATGTACAGCTAAATGAAATATAAAAGAGAGAGAAAAAACAAAATTTTCAATTAAACATACTTTTAACTAAATTAAACTCAGAGGCATGAACCCATGTGGGCCAAGGCCTATAGTATCCATATCTGCCTTCTTAACAGAGGGTCTTGGGGTTCAAGGTGAATATCCCAGTTATTTGCTCAGTCTAGCGTGGAACCCCAGTGTTTAGTTCTCAAACATGCTAGCTCCTCAGTTTATCGACCAACTGAAGGAATGAAAGACTGAGTCAACCTTGCCCTACCTGAGGATCAACCTTCGGACCTTACATTTGGAGCACAAAGTGCTACCACTACCCGCCAAGACTTCAAATGTATTTTTACACATTGTAAAAGATTAAACAATCAAAAGTAAGAACAAATAATACCTATATGGCCTCAAGAAAAGTAATAAAAGTACCTTAAGTAAGACTTTTCTTTTTTCAGCTGAATCATCTCTATATGTCATGAAGAAATCTGGTTTAAAGGTAAAACAAGCATATGCAGATTTGGATGAATTTACAGTGTGAAAAACTAACTGAAAAAAAACACATAAAAACAAACATTACAATATTAACAAAAAAAAGTATAAAACAAAAAATATTAACAGTATTTAATGTTTAGAATATACATACACCAGATGGTAGAGCTTCTATATACAAGTCATCAGCAATGCGTATCAATGCATGAAAAGCTTTTCCGAAAACTGCAACACACATAAAAAATTGAAATGTACAAATATTCATGTGTTCAAAGCCCAATAATAAATTTTACAAATCCAATAATTTTGGACAATTCATATTTAAAAGATTAAAAGTGGATTTAAAACAAAAATTTAATATAACTGCACTTATTTCATTTAAATAGTTTCCTGCATGGCCTCTGGCTGGGATGTCATTTGTACCAATAGCAAATTAATACTAAATATTTCACATAATTTTTGTTCCAAAGAGAACATATTACAGGTCTGAAAGGATTTCATCAAAACTACAAAATGAAATTAAACATCAAAATTAATATACATAATAAATTGAGCATCCCATTTGATCTTGAAAAATTCAGTTGTGATATATCCTTCAAGCTATATAATTCAGTTAACAAATTTCAAAAACTATATATAATTTACAAAGCAATTTCAGATAATATCTAATAGTTTAAAATGTTAAATACTAGATATATAAATATTTAACACCTTGATTGCTGCAGCATAATTACCTCTTTTTATTGAAAAAAAATAATATAAATCTGTCAGGATGTAATGTTTTAAACATTCTAGTATCTAACAAATAATGAGCATATATTCTCTTGAACACGCCAGATGTTCCATGAATAATTGCACAGTGACTGAAAGTGTTGCAATGAAGTTTTTATCAGTCATTTGAAATCTGGTAGTCACTACATTTTTCTGCCTTCCTTACACTTACCTGCTCCATCTATAGTTTTTATTTCTGACACAATATTGCTATACAAAAAAATACTTCTTTATATATATATTTTATCTACACTTAAAATTTGGGTCCATGATTTCTGGGAAATCCTGCATATATATATGAATGTGTGTCTTTTCTAGAAAGCACGACATAAAATAAAAATATAATAATACAAAAAATTTGTAATATCTTTTTACAGAAATAAATATAAAATTCCAAATGCTTCAAACATTTTCACAAATCTTTTTACTATTTCTGCTTCTTATGACAGCAGTTCTAATAACAAATGTAAAATTATTCTCAAAGCTGCAATTAGAAAGTTACCAAGTAGTGATTCAAATAGACTTCAATAATTCTTAAGGAAAACGGAATAAAAAAGCTGATACATTCAAATGACTGTTTACGAGAATGCATTAATGGTAATTCTGTTATGTAGTATTTAAAATGTATACATATTTTGTATCTCATTCAAGTTGTATAAAACCTGTGCAAATCACAAATAATTATCTCAGCTAAGAAAATGGCCTTTTATAATTAATTGGTAAATATTTTTAAACAATTAGCTCTAATGAAAGCTTAAAAAAGTAATATCGATATCACAGATTTATACTACTATATTTTTTAAAAAAATTTAAGGCATAAAGTAAATTTTTATTAATAATTAAAAAGTTTCACTTTTTTAAAGAATTTCATATAATAATATAAAAAATTCAGCTAATAACAAAATGCAATCAAAAACAAAAGTTCTATTGCAATCAATATAATATTTCATCATTTCCATTTCTTTTTTAAATACATACTTTTTAAATTTGCGGCTCCGATTAAACATGACATTTTTTCATAGCATTACAGAAGAAAGTTTAGTAAACTATCTTTGAATGACATTTAAAACAACTGCAATTTTTGGCACATATTTTCATTCAAAGAGGAATAGGAAAAACTACACATTTTAAATCCACAAGTCGCGCGTTTTCATTACAACAAATAACAACAGCAGACGAAATCAGACAGCAGTTGAAGTAGAAGTTCAACATGAGAATTCTTTTTTAACAGAACGAGGGCAGTTTATAGTATTGGGCTGGAGGTTATTTTATTCATTGTGGTACGAAAGTCATAAAATAATGTCTGAATACACTCTTTTAAGAACTTGCTGTCAGTTTTCAAATTAAAAAAAGCTCATAAGATTAATATTTTTCAATTCCTACAATTAGTTCACACTCTCGCTTGTTCAAATTTTCAGTCGTTAGTAAAATACTAATTAAAAAAAAATAAAAATTATTAATTAAAAATTAAACTAAACGTTAAAATATCATTATACATTACGTTTTCAATCGTTAATAAGTTAATAAAATTAAAAGACATTTTTTTTTCAAATTTGTGGATGACACTTGATGTTAAAAACAGTTTTTCAATTACTGATTCATTAGTTTAATTTCATTAATTTTTGATCCTTTAAATAGGGTTTTAGTAGTTTGTAATGAAAATTGAAACCAATAGGAAGTAGCTCAACCGGTTAAAGTGCAAGAATTTCAGTATTTTCAAGTAAATGAAGAATCCAAGTAAAGTTCTTGCGAAATTCGATAATTTTTTAATACCGAATAATTTTTTTGCTAATTATTTAATAAAAGGTAACTTTAAAAAATCTCATTTAAAACAAGTAAAATAATACAATTTTTTAAAAAATGTATAACACTTCTATACTAAAAACAGTATTTCCTCTCATACATAGGATTTTCACCTCCCCAAACATAAAATGATTTACAGTACTGCTACGATTTAATGCGGTTGCACGGAAAGATATTGAATAATGTCAAGTATCTTTGTGCTAATAAGGTCTTGTACCCTTGTCATCTTTCAACAGTGCTTTATTTTATATATATATATATATATATATATATATATAAAGTATTTATAAAAAAAATTAAAGAAGAATATTTTAAAAGTTTATTCCAAAATACTCATTTCAATCTTATCCTCAAGTGCAGCAGAACGTTTCACAAACGAAGAAGAGGGAGGGAGCTATTACATGTATAGCATCAGTTTTAGAGAGAAAACAAAAATTGTGTACATTTATTATTATATAATATATATATCTATATATCAGTACAGAAATTTCAATAAGAGTTATGAATATTTGAATGTTAGAAATAATTTCCTCCATGTATTAGACCTCTGAAATAAAGCTTTGTCAGTTTTGTCTACTATATCAGTCGGCTATGTCGCTCTTTCAAATTAATACATCTATGTTAATAAGTCGTTCACCAATAGAATTGCTCTATTTCCAGACGATTTATATTTTATAAGCTTAATTAATAATTCGTAAATCCAAAACTATCTTGGAAAGTTATTTTACTATTTTTTATTACTTGTTGAAATATTTTATAAAAATATACGTATTAGTTTGTTGTTTTTTTAACAATACACTTTGTTATGATTTATAAAAATGCATCTATTGTTTAATAGTCCATAATATTTTTTCCTTCAAATTACTATATATTTATAATCACATGCATTTCATTAAGGACGACCTTTGCAATACAGTCAATACAAGCTCACTTGACAGGTGCCAACTAACCTGCGTGCCCCATACCTACGCAATTCCCGATTATCTGCCTATAACATCACTATTGAGCGCTATTTATTTTCCATCTAGTAGATGCATGTCCATACTGAATTGCACATTGAAATGTTTTATCCATAGGAACTTATATGTTAAATTTTAGTCATTTTGGCATGACCGTTCTCTAATTTACATTTGGTTTGATATAACTTCTTTAAAACACAATTCTTGAGATATGCTTTAAAAATTATTGAATTCTATTATTTTGTTGAGATATTGTATTATTTATATCAATAATTTGCAATAAGACCCATTTGCCATTTATGTAAAATGTAGTTCAAACAAAGCGTTATCAAAGCATATTGCAAATTTTTTATTGCTTAGATTGCTAGGGAGAGGGGGACCAGAAATAATCTTTATGATCTTACAAAATATCAATGCCTTTTTCTTTCTTAAAAAAGCTATTCACTATTAGTGAAAATATTTTCGGTATATCATTGGATGCCTTAGATAACGAATATGACCCAAGTTTTAATGCCCATAATAGGCTCAATTTTTAAATTGTTGTTAATGAACTCAAAAATTCGTTTTATTTTTTCAGCTATCATGTTTGATGTTTTTGAACTTAGGTCGTGTTATTTTCTCCTCTATTTCTTTGAGATACAAAGTCCAACATCGATGATAATTGTTCCAACTGATGGGCAATTTAGTAATTTGTTTCTCTTTTTGCATAAATAGCGTCTTTTTCCTAATATTTCTTAGGCTTATTATTTTCTTACAAAACGTTTCGTACGTAGTAAACGGAATTTCAACAACTTTTCTGACCGATTTAGAAATGCCATGGAATAACTGTCGGAGGTGGGAGCTAGTGACAGAAAGGGGATCAGTTTCCGCGATTACACTATTGTGAATCGTGTTCAGTTTGTTTCATTCGGTGTTTTACTCTTCCAATGTTTATTTCGTTTTTTGATCCCATACTTTCTCTTCTGTTCAGGAATTTATAAAACTTCACAAATGTTACTTCCTCTACCTTTATGGGGGGGGGGGGGAGGCTTAGTGATTATAACAGCATGAATCAATATATATTATCTTTTACTGAAGGTTTGGGTACCGACTCTCACAATATTTTCACAATTGCTGCTATTGACAATAGCACAAATTAATCATGTTGATGAAATTTTAGGAAGTAATCATGATACAGAAATGCAACAAAATGTTGATTCTAAACTCTACAAAATTTTAAAGTAACAAGTTGTGAAAAAAGAAACTAATCAACATCCTGCATCACCTTATAGTATGAATAAATTGTTTTGAAATTCAAATACTCTAAATCAAAATGAAGTTTTTTTTTTTTTGAGTATGTAAATAATTTGTTTTCAATTTTAAGCTTTCTACAAAAATAAATTTCCAGAATGGCAACACTGCAATTTTTTTAAAAGTACATTAAATTTAAATATAAGCAAAGGGGGAGGGATTCTGCACCTCACATTCACTTAGTACCAAATAGAATCTTAGCAAAAATCTGGTTTATGTTCATTGCTCAAATTTTAGTTTCCCATTTCTTGAAATTATTTTAGACCCAGAAAAAAATCTTGACACTATATTAACTGAAAATAAAATTATAAAAATTGTTCATAACTTACCGAAAGTGTTACACATAACAGATAAGATTTTCAAACAGTCATGCTGCTTATTTAAATACAAAATGTCGAATTTTGTATAAATAAATTTTTTTAATTCCTATTAGAACCTTGACTGTTACAAAACAATGGTATCATAAAAATGCATTTGGAGACAAACACTTCAAAACTAAGCACATATTATTTCCCTGCTACTTTTTAGAAAACCTGTTATCCCTTAACCAATCTCTAGAATTGTTTCAAGACAAGAGTTTCTCATTTGATGGTGGTGGGGAGGTAATATTTTTAAGTTACTATTTTTTTTTTTTTTTTTACGCACTTGTTGTTCTAATTTATACAAGAGATATAACATCTAAATATTAATTTTAAAAAATAAAATCCGATTACTTTTTTCATATACATAGGACATACATGGCAAAAAATATTAATTTCTTTAAAGTAAGAATATTTATCATCTTTTCTCTAAGTGATATCTTTTTTCATATTTTATTAAAACACAAAAGCTAAGCACACACATTACACAATTACCTCCCTCAAAATATGTAAACAGTAGACCAAATAAATAGTATGCCAAAATATTGCACAACACATAAACTTTCATAGCTAAATAAAACATTTAATTCACAAAAGTATGAATTCCCCTTTTAATCCCCATCATAATTTAGCAAATTATACCTTACTTAGGCATACTAAAAAAATGAAATCTAAGCTTCATACATACTTTTTTAAAAATGTATACAGTAGATAATTATATTTCCTAACTGTATGAATCAATTCAAAACTTTTAAACATGGATAAAAATAATAACTGGGCAGTTAATATTTCTATCAATTAACTCCCTTTTTAATCCTGCATACTGATTTACTATCATCTAAACTTATTTTACTAGACAATACTTTTGAACAAAATAATCTATTATAAAATAAAACATCTGCAACAAAGAAATTTTTTCCGGCACTCATATTTTATATTCATCTTCCTACTTGAAATTTTGCAAAATGCAAATTCTTATACCCAAACTGAACATACTTACATTTAAGCTAGTAATAGTAAACAAAAACAAAAAATGTCCAAAGTTTTTTTTAATTTTTTAATACAACAAATTACAATTTTTAATCGTCTTTTCCATGTACTGATGTCTTGCCACCACGAATACGACCAGTACGACGGGCAGCAATAAGACCAACCTGTAAGCAATAATAATAAAAATTTCAGCTATGACATAATTCAAGCTACAAAACTAAAATTATACTTCTGGATTATATTAATATCTAGAAACATTTAAATATTTGTTTCAAACACTCAAAATTGAATTATATTCGCAATACAAATAAAGTACATAAAAAAACAAAAAATCCAATCAACATGACAAAAAAGCCATTAAAAATATAGAATGAAATAACCAATACCTTTCTACCAGCAGAAGCATCTCTTCGTACAGTCGAAGCTTTACCAATATGTTGATGGTTACCACCACCGTGAGGATGTTCAACAGGCTGCAATAAAACAATACGCATTAAAAAATAAACATAAGAAATTTTCTGAAAATAAATTTATGGAGTAATATATCAAAGATTTTATATTATAGGATCTTAAAACATAAACATCAAACATGTATTTATGCATAAAAATTTCCAAATTACTCAAACTTCACTGCCATTATAACTTTCAAGTTTTTATTTTCCCACAAAAAAATGCAATATCAGCAAACTTTTTTAGGTGGAGGGGACTCTGGTCATTTCCCCCCCTCAATATTCAGTATGTTGTACATATCATGACCCTTTGCTATGAAATCTTATCCCTTTAACATGCAATGATTTTACAGTGAAATCACTTTCGAAAAGTCATTGCAAAACATGTGGTGGCTTCCTGATCAAAATCAAAGGCTCTAAAATAATGTTCTCAGTTTAATAATTGCCTGTAGATGTCAGAAAACTAGTAAATAATCATCTTGCAAACAAATAGAATAATATTGTTTTAAATGTTTTCAAAACTTTTTTTCAACAAGAAAAAAGTAAATTCAAAATAAACCCATAAATTTGTTGTATGAAATCTGACTGTAACATAACATTCTTTTTAAATCAAATTGTGAAAGGTAAGTTCGTCATACTTGACCTCTTTTTAGGTGGTTTGAAGACATACCACTGCACATTTACAATACAAGATTCTGTACAACACGAAACATGCTAGCAAAAGAAATCCGTTTTCCTCTCCCTGAATATTTTAGTCAGGTGGCTGATAATTTATAGGGGCTTTACCATGTATTCTGTGGATGAAGAATTTATTAACATTTGAGTTATTTATATGAATAGGATGTTACACTTTTCAGTTACGTTTTTCCAGTATTAGCAAGTAACTAGACTATTGGAATGTTAGCCATTTTTTCTAATATAGAATAATTTCCTCAATTTTTAATGGTAAATGTAAATATCGTTCTTCATAATTTGAATATAGTATTAATTGAATTTAAAGTCAAAATGTCCAGCCATTGTTATCTTTGTTAGAGGATTACTTTGTTATTAAAATTATTTTTATTTTATAATTTTTATTTTCCCATGTTGTATAAATAATTTTCATCCACAATATTGTATTTATACCATTATAAATGTGAAAGTTTGGGTGGATAGATATTAGTCTGTCAATCACATCAGAATGGTTGTACAGAATTGGATGAAATTAAGCACAGACAGATTATAGTCAGGAATAGGTTACCGTTTATTCTGGTTAATATTTTATTAACCAGATACTAATATTATTAAATACTAGCTTTTGCACCAAAAATTTGAGGCCAAATCCTAGTAAAAGCATAGGTTCTCCTCTCCCACTCTAATGAGGATAAGCTTAGCATGGTTTTGACGGATTATTTCTAATGTTTAAAATAAACTGAACATCATTAATCAAATCTTACTGATTCATCCTGAAATACTTCTATATTAAAATAAAATAGAGGAAATCAAAAAAATTCTAATCTGCATTGCCCAACATTGAAAAAACCCACAAAAGATGAATAAGGCATCAGTACCCCCCCCCCACTCTATATAAGCATCCATGATTATACTTTAGATTTACATGAGATAAGATTCACCAGAATTTTTCTCCAAAATGCAGGTTTTAAAACGTTGATTACATATTCAATAAAAGATTGAAAAAGATGCTTAAGTAAAGCAAATGCTTAAATAATTTTCTTATACATATTTAGCCTAAAATTTTGCACTTTTTATTATATTTGTTTTAAAACATTCTAATTTACATTTATTTTTCATAAGTAAAAAAGATACTTACGTTCATGGCTACGCCTCTAACTTTAGGCCATGAGTTTCTCTTAGCCTTGTACTTATGATATGCTCTACCAGCCTTCAATATTGGTTTGTCAATACGACCACCTCCAGCTACAATACCTAATAAACATATTAAAGCATTAATGTTGTGTCAATAATCATCAATAACATTGCAAGGCCTAATTACAGATGTTAAAAAAATCAAAATAAGGAAGGCCACTTAAAGGCATTTATCAACATAACTGTTTTAGAGCCAAGGTAAAACTTAACTTACCAACCATAGCTCTATTAGAAGATGGCAGAACTTTTTTTGCTCCAGAGGGTAATTTCACTCTAGTTTTTTTAGAATCTGGATTGTGAGAAATCACAGTAGCATAATTTCCAGAGCCTCTGGCAAGACGACCTCGGTCTCCAGATTTTTCTTCAAGATTACAAATAATAGTACCTTCAGGCATTGTTCCAACTGGCAATACATTTCCAACTTGTAAAACAGCTGAAAGATAAACATCAGCAAATGTGAGTATTATCTTCAGTTATAAAGTTTCCAGAAACATTAATAAGAACTTTGATTATCTTCATAATAATTATGCGCATTGATTCTATAACATTTCTTCTATATGATTTCACAGAAATAAAATAATTCATACACAATCAGAAAGCTATAATTTAAATATGAATTTTAATTAAATATTTAAGTTCAATAATTTACCTGAAAGATTTCCCCCATAAAATCTTACAAAACAAGAATTACAATTTGCCAGATATATAAATTGGACACAGAAAACTAATGGTCTAAATAACTTTTATTAAGTCTAGCCAGTTGAAAGATATGCTTAATTCCATGTGAAGATACAATTCTTACTCTGCACTTTATTGTAATGAAGAGATATATTTCGTCATGGCAAAAGTTCATTATTTTCACAATACATTCCTGATACAAACAATTGCATCAAATGTAGGATTATATGAAAATAATCAAGGCACAAAAAATTAACTCTAAATTTTGCTCTTTACACAACAGACTGGCACAGTCGGTTTGAAAAATTTCTACAAAATTGTTAAGGTAAGTAGCGAGAGATCCCAAAAATTAAAAGAAAAATAATCTCAGTTACAGACTTAAATAAATCTCAAAATTCTAATACTCATCAGTTAAGATTGTAATTTTAATGCATTAAGTGATAGTCATAACTGTTTCATTGAAGTGTATTTTTTCCGCCATCTTTATTGGTGACATGGTAAAGCTAGGGACACACTATTCTTCACTTTTACCCAGACTTCTGTGCCCACAAACCTTTAATAGCCTCACTATTTAACAGGAACAATTACTTGCGTTTTAAATCTAATTTGATTAAAAATGATTACAAATAATGATTAATAGATTATACATTTAAAAAAGCGAAAATAGTTGAAAGCTAATAAAATTCAAAATCAACCAAGAACTAAACCAAATTTCTTGATCATAATATTTTTAAAAAATAACTCATGTCTGGAACATATTCAAATATGACATTTCACATGCAAGTAGCAATCATCTCTCTTCAAAATATGGAAGAATTAACATTATTTAACAGGACTAAATTTACTTTTTAAAATTTATCACTAATAAAATTTATCAATAAATTTACTTTTTAAAATTTATCACATAGAACAATTTTAGATTTTGCCATGATTATAAAGCTTGTTACACTAAAACTTTCAAAATCATTTTTTTGCAAATTCCCCAATTTCGTAATTAGTAAAACTCATAGCTCACTTGCATTACAATTTCAAGGATGTTATTTAAAACTCATTTGGATGCCTCAAAAAATTACCTTTTTTTCCACAATAGATGAATTGTCCTGTGTACATTCCTTCAGCTGCAATAAATAATTCCTTTTTTTGCTTATATCTGTATGGATCTCTGAAAACGACAACAGCCAATGGTGCACCCCGGCCAGGGTCATGAATAATTTCCTGTTAAATTACAGAATAATGTTCATTTTAAAATGTATAACAGCTAGCACATTCATGAATAAACAGATGCTTTAAATTTACTAACAAAATATAAAATTCATCATCTAACAGATCTAAATCGCCTCTTAGTATGCAACAAATTTTATTTTTTAAAATGCTTAAATTTCAATCCAATGCATTGAATTATGAACTAAATAGCATAAAATAGAATGAAAAGTTTGAGAAATCAGATCAAGATATTTACTTTCATGATTCTTAATGTTACCTTATCTTAATGAAACCAGAACAAAAATTTAAAAAGATTATACATCATTTCTAAATATCAGCAGTAAAATTACTACAGTAATATACTTTCCACACAAAAGAAGTTACACAATAAATAAAACAATAACCGTCTCAATACGAGCATAATAAACAGTTAAGCCTAATAGCGGCGTGGATTCCAAATTCATAATTGCATAGCCTATTAAAAGGATCAAATAAACTGCACAATAACATATTGAATTACAGTTCAAATTTGCAATACTTATATCAAATTTTCTTTACGTTTAAGAATTATAGGCTAAATTAACAAATGAACCAATTTCGCCATTTCCCTGCATTTATTTTCAGGAAACAGGCATAAAAAGAATTATGAAATATAAATGTGATGAAATGTTAGGCATATCATATTAAGAGAATTACCTTAACGATTCCTTTAATGTAACCATGTCTTTCGGCATAATCAACAGCGCGTAATTTTGGAGCACCTTTCCTATGCTTCGTATGGGATTTGAATACACTGCCTGCACCTTTACGTTGAGCTCTGATTACACGACCCATGGCTGAAAGTATAATCCACATTAATAGAATGTTGAAAAGCATAAAAATATTATAGTTATAATAATTAATTAATAAAATTACATACCTCCGGCCTAGATGTTCAAGTCCACGTGAAACAAAATGAAGTACGTTTTCTTGCAGTTCCGAAGGTTTGTTGCCAATCACCGAAATGTTTTTTTCAGTAAATCGTTGCAATACAGTGTGCGCTTGGCTGCTAGTATTTTATTGTATGATAAAGACTGAAATTTCATTTCTAAATGACTTTCTTTTTCATTTATTCATTTCAAAATAATCGGCATCGATTTAATTTGAAATTCTGAATTTTTTCTAATAATAAGTTGAAAATTCATTTGAATCTTCCATTTTGGCTGGATGTGATAAATTCAGGCAAGATTGAAAAAGAAATTTGAGATTTCAAAAAATTAACTATTTCCATCTGGTCGCTTTTCTCATATCTTAAATAATGAATACATTTCTTTTGACTATGGGAATTTTTCATTTGTTTTTAATAGAATATTCAGAAGATGGTGATATAAGCAAAGCTGGTTTGTAAAGGAGTCCGGCCGCAAAAAGCCATTAAAGACCCTCATTTTCTGTGAAAAACAAAAACAAAAACACGAATATATATTATTAATGTATGTTTATTTACTGCGTGATTTTATTTTTTCTTATACATCAATTATTTCATAAAAATTGTAATTTTTTGCAATTTTTTTTCGATAGTATATAGCAAATGCATTTAACCGTTCTGAATACATGCTTCATCGAAAATAATTCTTTATTAACTTTAATTTGTTCAAGGACCGCTCAGCACTTGCTGTAGTAACTGGCAATGTAAAGAATAATTTTAACACATTTAGTACATTTAGAAATAACTCATCATAATCATTATTTACTATATATTGCAGTATGCCTCGCGTTATTTACACCTTCCATTCAAAATCAAATCCAATAGCAAACAAATTTCCTGGATTAGGTTTTCATTTACATCTTTGTTATAAAACTTTATAAAGTTTTTAGAATATATCTCTTATTCACATTTTTCTAAAATTTTTATATCAGTGATTAATTTGAAATCATAAATCTTATTTGGTATGCTTTTAAATCTATCTTCTATTCGTACGATAACAGTATCAATTACAGTATTAAAAGAATAACACCTAAATTCCTCTACCAGGTTTTTTATAACTTCGTCTTCTTCTAATTCGGAATATAATCTGCTTTTTCGAATTCGTTTTACAGGAAAATGTTCTGAAATGTTCAAATTACGTGCTAACACTTTTGCTTCGTCTAAAAACGCGTTAGATTTTGGATTTCAATTTTAATTTTATTGACTAAGTTGAAAGCCGAGCCAAGAACAATTATTTCTTATTTGAAATAGTTTATTGATAATGTTAATTTTGGGTAATATTGTGAACCATACTATAAAACATAAAATAAATGACATTTCTTGTATTGAATTTAATAAACTTTTAACTTCAGATATCGTTGTATTAACGTTACTTACATTAATAAATTTTTCTAAGGCATTACAAGTTTATTCAAACTGTGTATAACATCTTTAACCGAATGTATTTTAGCTCCCCAACGAGTGTCACATGATGGTTAAGAGTAACGTTTAAATGCTTTTATAGAATTTCCCATCTTTTTGCAGATGCAGAAAATACGTGTTGCAATATCCCAAAATAGTTTTTACAATATATACTGCTGGAAACGGTATTACAAATTAATTAATTAAAGGAGCGGGATAGGCAAGTCACATAAATTGCATGCGAGAGAAAGTATTCAAGATTGTATAGACCTTTATATTTCCCTTTCATGTTAATACTGTTGTCGTATGCTTGCCCTCTATAGTTCATAATATTTCAATCAATTTAGCTTAAATTTTCCAATAGAGTTTTTGCTAGTATTTCCCCATTCAGATAAGTTGCATCAATAAATTCTATAAATGACTAATTTATAGTTAACAGTTTCTCTTCAAAATTCATATATGTAATAGCGATTGGTTTTTTACTTATGGGAAAGATCAGGAGTACAATCTATTTGGATACTATAATACATACTACTTTTATATCGTGTTTAATTTTATTAAGGAATTCATTTTCTAACGCGGAAGAAATTTGTTCCTGTGATCTATGTGCTGAATGATGTACAATTCTACTTTTAGAATTTATTATTTTGTTTATATGATCCATTAGCATAACATCGTATTTACTTAATAATTCGAATAAACTAAAAAATTTCCATTATTAGGCTTACTTATGATTTCGTGGGTTCCTCGAAGTGGAAGATTATTAACACTAAAAATAGAATCGTCTACAGTGCTTTGAAATAGTAATTTCAGCTGTGTCGCTCCTTACTTATATTAACTCAATTTGTTTTATCAATTATCGAACTTAAATTTTGCCGTTTTAATAATTCTTTCCAAGCAATAAACGGTCTTGAAGTTTTGTCATTTCCTCATCTTTTAAAAAACAATATGCTACAAAAACAAAATACGGATCCTTGCGTCTTTGAGTAAATTAACCAGCTGCGAAAGTAAGTTTAACCATTTGGCATTTTTTAAAGTAGTATGTAGTGGAAAATGATCTACCTTCAGCAAAAACTCCTTTATGTTGTACAGGTCCGATTTTAACACAAAACATTCAAAATTTATCAGTTATAATACTTGGCCATAAACCAGGATCACTTGGACTCTCTAAATCATATTTGTTATTGTCGTTTTCGTCATTATTTTCTGATTCGGTATTTGCATAAATACACTATTCTTCAACAAATCTCACCATTTCACCATTTTCATTGCTGGACTGTGTATTTAGCACGGAACTTTCTTCCTCAGTTGAAGTTTGAATTGTAATTTCTGAAGCTGAAGCAGAATATTTCCAGAGTAACTTTGTACCCAAGAAAACCTGTAACATCCTGAAATTCAGTTTTTCTTCTCTGTTATTTCCTGATAATCTTTTTTTTTCACCCAGAGGGATGTTTCCTTGGCATGGCTATGGTTACTATTAGATATAACCGTATTAAGCACTTTACAGAATGAATTATCAGATTAATTGTAAATCTATATAACTTATATCAACAATATTTTGCATACTTGCACAAGACTATAATATATGCCATGAACTTCATATATATCCAAATCCGCCAACTGCTAAATTTAAACACCTTTAATTTTTTTATTAGCAGGTCTGTAAAGCAGTAATGAAATGTTCATTGTTAGGACTTGATCGTTTAATTTATCTTGATTTTACTTTTTGTTCGAGCAACTTAATATAAACAAACATACATTGATGCACGCATAAAATTATTACATTAGATGCAGAAAAAAGTGTATGCCTGATGATTTACAAGTCCATTTGAACCTAGCCTCAGCGCTCAGAACTCACGCCGCTCTGTCTTAACATGTCTGAAAGGTATTTCTTTATTCATGGATCAACATTTATTCATGGATTTTCAGATCTATGTACAATTTCATCTTAGAATGTAAAATAGGAAGAGATAAATATGTATCATAATACTGTTTATGGAGGCTAAAAATAAATTTAGAGAATAATTTTATCAATTTTCATCAATTGAATGATATAGTAAAATTCATCTCCCTCCCTACTGTAAGATGCTGAACAGTAGCCGTATGATAATCCTTTAGGGAATTTTAGAAGGGAAGCGAGTTAGCTACGCATCCGCAAAGCTAGCTGCGTAGTGAAGGAGAATTAAGTTTGATCCACAGGGTGGTTCAACCTTTTAAGTGTAGTGTGTTGTGTTGTTCGTGTCGCATCTTCAATGTTAAATATATGTTAAAACTATGTAAATAAATTATTTTCAGCCATAATAGCCTATTTACTGTGCTCAGTATATGAAAACTTTACTGATATGTAGATAATGTTTTCAGTTATTTTTTTCACAAGTTAACTATTCGTGTAATTAGAAACATTATAGTAAAATTCTTAATATGTTATTTTTGTGTAGTAACTGTTGTAAGCAAACTCATGTCTAGTATTATTTTATCATATTACCCTCATTCTTTTATTGTACTTGTAATACTTATTTATAAATGATGGTGAGAGAATATTTTAGATGATTCATAACTTTTGACGAAAATTATTTAATGTTTTACTCTAAGATTGTTACCAGTGCTACGTAATATTTTCTTATTTTTTTTCTCTTTTATTATGAAGAACTCTTTTCCCCGACATGTTTTGATTAAGCAAATAACTGATACGTTACCAGGTAATCGAGCGTGACTGAAGCGTCTGGGAAAGGGCAAATTGGAGAACGGGGGGCTTAACTTGCCTGATATTGGATTATGGCAGGCGATTGATGGCTTTACCAAAGCCATCAATGGAAATTGTCAATTCCTAATTTAGTGTTATTGATTTACTTGTATTCGTTGCTGTGGCTGTTCTTGTCCATGTGAGTTTTGTTTCGAAATAAATAAAGTTAAAAAGATTTTGACATCTGTACTTTTTATTACAAACATGGTACATGGTGTCAATTTTAACCCATGACGGGACGTAGTTAAAGAAAATGGTGCTCGGAATACAGTATAAACTTTTCACCTCTTACTACCTGCTTCATTTTCTGAAAAAGCAAGCTTGGCAATCGATGAGAAAGGACTAGAAAGGGGGGAGGATGCACCTTGCGTCATGATATCGAATTCCATTCATAAAATCTGGTTGGAACGGATATTATAATATACATCGGGTTCCACAAACTCTATTAGTACAAGATTATTGCTTCGATATATCCAATCAGATATCTCCACGATGTTATTCGATATTTTGAATATTTTAATACAGCATGAAGATATACTGATGTTGTCTTGTCTTGTTGCTGCATCTTGTATTTAGTGTCCTTACTCCATTACTACATATTCCATCTCATTGTATTTTATCTTTCATTTGATTGTAACTTTTGTTAACTTATTATATTTTAGAAGAAGTTCTAATTTATCTAAAACAATAAAAAATAATTTCTTTTGAAAAGTTAGCCCTAAAAGATTTTTTTTTAAAAGAAACAATTTCTTCAACCTACAATATATTTATTGGTTATTTACTCACATCAAGAAAGACACATGGCATTGAAAGAAAATGAATAAAAATTTTTATTCAATTTTGAATAATTAACAAAATTAAGCTTGGGAACGACAGTTAAAAAATAAAATAAAATTTATAATCGATTATTACCTCCAATTTCAAAACCATTAATCTCAGAGATGCAGCTAAGGGAAATAGTTACGCCACAGACTAAATGAGCTGTCATAAAGAATATTAAATATCTTTAGAATGTGCTCGCCTGCAAACGTAGTAGCTAAAATAATTTAAAAGTATTTTTGTCAAATGTTGTTAAAAGTAACTTTTTATGATCAAAATTAGAGAAAATTTTGTTTAAAAAAATTGACATTTCTATAAAGTTGTTAGTGAGTTTTAAAGTAATATAAAGATTGATTTTGCGCAATAATACGATCGTAAGTTTTTGAATAAAGATATTAGTATAATTCATTTTCAATAAGAATTCTAGTCAGTAAGTGCCTATTTCGAAAGGAGTAATTACATAGTAGGTGAAAGAGAATCCTTGAAAAATTTCAGCATCTTATTTGTCATATTATATTATCATGTTCATTTTTCGCAAGGTGCAGTTTATCTAATTACATATCTAATTACCCAGTTTATAGACATTATCAGCTAAAGGAAGAAGTCGTTTCTCTCATTTATATGCGATTTATTGCTTAGCCATTCGTTCCAGGAAAGATACATGACACTGAAAGGAAAAGAATGAAAAATAATCAATAATTTCAAAAGCATTTGCAAAATTGCATATTATTATTGTTTTACCTACCTTATAATCTGGCAAACATTGCCCGAAAGCCTCTATCAATAACCAATCTTCCAAAGCAGCATTTTTGAATTCCTCGAAGATCAGAACGCCATCTCCATCTTGATCCTTAAATAATGAAGTTGTAATTTTTATAGGAAATAAAAAATAAAAAGAAATTTGCTTGACAAGCTGGAAAGCAAAAGCAGATTCTTTTACATTGAAGTTATTATCTTGCCACACTAATTGATGATGAAACAGTTACTATCAGGATTTGAAGCTCACTTTTCAGCTGCTAACTTATAAGATACTGGAGTTATAAAAAAAATCTGTAAATATAAAAGACAAGGCGCTAATTTGACCTACTGGATTTATTTTTTTATCTTCAATATTAAGAACTTTATAGCGAAAGTAAAATTTCAATCTCTCACCATTGTCACCTCCTTTGAGGTAGATTGCACATTTACTCGTCCGTGGTTTTTGTTTTTTTACGTATTAAAAGTCAGTTAAATTCGAAATAAACTTACTCTAATTATTTTGTCTGCAAAATACAAGAAAAAAGAGTTATACGCATATATATATGTATGTATAAGCGTTTGTACGAAGGATGGTTTTGTCATGAGAACTAGTACGATTGAGGCTGGATCCCGGGTTTGAGTCCTGGCTCGGGCATGTTTGTTCTGTGTGTGAAATGTGTGAATGCGCCCCCCTGTAAAAAGGGGCTGTGTAAGTGAATGTGACTCCTTGTAAAGAGAGGCTGTGCAAGCGAATGTGTGAGTGTGTCCTCCTTGTAAAAAGGGGCTGTGCAAGAGAATGTGTAAGTTTCTTCTTCATTAGGGCGAGAAGTCAGACTTTTGCCTTCAGCTGCTCACTGGTTTTAAAACTCAGAAGCTACTGCACTCCTTTCAGTGGAAACACTGACCCGACATCATGGGGAATGTAGTTATGTTTGGTGGAGAATTTAAAATTGGAAACATTTGAATTTTATATTTTCCCCATTGTCTGATTGAGGTTTAAAATTAGAGACGAGCTCTTAAGTATTTATGCTTGCCTTTATAAAGCATATTAAATTAATATAAAATTTATGTGCCACGTTTAGATGAAGTATTAATTATTTTGAAATAATATTTTCTTTTTAGAATGGGAAAGAAACGGAAAATTATTATTAGAATTGTAAAAAATTAAAAGAATTTTTGCTCTTAAAAATGAATAAAAAAATAAAAAAATAAAAAACGTTCATTAATTAAAAAACGTAAATTCATTTAATGATAAAGATACTTTTTCTTTATATACTTTTCATAAAATACTTTTGCTATTTATGATTTTCTTAAACAAATTGAACTTTATGACACTTCATTTCCAAGAATGACAGATATTTAATGTTTTTCTAAAATCTAGCTGCATTTATTTGAATAAGTTTCTAACTGCTGTAAAAGTCAGGCATAAATTTATATAATTTTTAATCAATGATTTTATATGTTTAATTGACCACGTAATCGGACAAAAAATAATTTTTCTAATCATGATTTTTATAGAAAGACTGAATGCAGCAATAAAGAAACATAATAAGTATTTTAAGGTCAATAAATTAAAAATTAAATTAAGAATGAGATTAGGATATGAGAAATGTAATGAAATCTACCATTTTCTTCAATATCATTTCCAGAAGATCTAACACCATATCTGGATTTCTCTCTACTGCCTGAAAAAAAAAACAATTTTATTTTGTTAGAGAGTAAAGAAAAACGGAACTTGTTTAAAAAGATTGAAAACATAAAGTGCAAGGAGTGTTCAAATGAAAAGGCAGCAAATGATACTTTGGATATAAATGAAGACTTTATTCAAAGTATGCACCATAGTCATGAATACAATGAACCTAAGGATTCCTTGTTCCCGGAATTCCCGAGGACGTGACAAGACACGATCTTTCCCAACGTCCCTGAGTTCGCCGTTCTAGTGAAAAAGCTTCCTTTTCAGATGTTTTTTCAGGAAACCAAACACACGAAAATCGCAGGGTTGCATGTCGGGGCTGTAGGGCGAACGGGAAGCTGCTGCCACTTGAACTTGGCCAGTTCCGCGCGTGTGAACTTGGAGATGTGTGGATGCGCGTTATCATGGAGCAGAACCATACCCTCCGTGAGTAGTCTCAATCTTTCGTTTTTGATGGACCTGCTTAAAGCATCGGAGTGTCTCACGGAACACATCTGAGTTAATGGTTCTTCCGTGCTCGAGGAATTCAACAAGAAGCATCAATTGGACTGCGCTTTTTATTACGGCGGTTGCTCTGTCCTGCACATGTTCCGATCTATGCAGAGACTTCTATCTCATCCCTAGACACCTCGCTCCATTCTCCCATGGAGACACAGGCAAATATGTTAACAGCTACGTTGTTACGACGTTTCGTACTTTTTCATTTGAATAGTCCTTGTGTTTTTTTTAATTTCCAGTAATAATAATTGACTTTTCAATAAGGCAATAAATTTCCTTTTAATAAAATGATCATTAAGACAACTGCTCAATAAAGTAAGTACAACAAATAATTTAAATGAAATTCAGAAAGATTATAAAGAATAATAATTTTCAATCAAAATAAACTAACTTTTCATTATTTAGAAATGAATTTTGAATGAACTTTCACTTTCTTTTTACTTTGTCATATGTGGAATATAAAAGAAGTATTATTATAACGCGCAATAGTTGACTTCGGGTGAACTCTGCTTAAATCTTTTTTAATAGAATTTAGCTAAGTTAAGCATTCTTTTGATAGTTACAGTCAGTTCTGATTTTGTTTAGTGCAATTCAGCTGTTACAGCTAATATTAAAAGGTTTTATTTTGTTCACGAATTAATGGAAAATAAAATAACACACAGAATATTCCGTAATTGTATAAAATAGTTCCTAACGGAGAGAACAAGTTCAAATAACATTTCTGAAAATCTAAGGCTACTAAATAACAAGGTTGTTTAATCCAGCAAAATGAGAGGAATTGTGGCACTTGCGCTCATTCATTAACTAGTGATATTAGCACTCACATTGTGATTTTATCGGAGCTTAATTATTTTTGACTTGGCGAGCATCTAGGAGGATATAGTGAACACATATTTCTCGTTCTGATGAGAGATGATTGATGATTGAGGCATGTGTGGAATAATCAGCCACGATAAAACTGATAATTTTCCTTCGAGAACGTGAAGTCATCTGACCGTGGTTCAAAATTACGAGGTCCATCCCAAAATAGCCCTCGTGTTGCTTTAAAACGGGACGTTAATATAACTAAACTAAACTAAACTAATCGAGAACGTGAAAGACATCTTTAAAATTTTATCTCTTGATTTAGTGTTTGGTAAGTCATCCCCCCCCTACCTCCATTGCCCTGATCTGATTTCAAATGTGAATAATAGTATTGAAATTTTCGAAACGATCAAAGTAAATCCATCATTTGTGTATAGTGGATATTAATATCGACGATATCGCAATAGTTTTAAAGTTGCTTTTAATGAAGTTAGGTAAGTGGAAAGGGTCTTTAGAAACAAAATCCAACAGTCTCTCCGAAAAACTCATTCTTGTTAACCAGTTGAATTACAGGTCAATGCCGAGAAACATGTCACAATTTTTTTTAAAGTCCCAGAGACTACTGAGACTGTCTTAAAAGTATACCAAGAGGAAACTTCTCGTCTTTTTTCAAAGTGAATATGCAATTTGGGTGAATACAAATGATTGCAAATTACTATTTTAAATAACATTCATATTTTTAAAAATCTTTATTTTAAAACAGTTCATAAATCTTTCGATTGCCGTAATTCTGCCAATATAGTGATCCTAAAGTAAGTTGAATAATTGTATAACAATTTTTATAATTTAATATATTAATTAATTTAGTAAATATTCTCTACAATAAAAAATAGAGAAAACCTTTTTTATGTCTCTAAATGTGAGACATGCAATGTTCAATTATCATTAATATTCGGAATTTTCGACAATTGAAATTATTATTATCAGTTTATATTAACACCATTAAATGTAGTTGCTATTCCCCTTGGATTAAACACCAATTCAAACCAGGTCAAATGCTCGGGAAAAGAGGGATTCAGTAGCTTCTGAGGGTAAGAGACTCCCCGAGAGCAGAAATCTGACTTTATCGCATTTGACGACATTCAACAACCCCTTGCACAACTCCGTTTCGAAGAGGGCTTTTTTGTTGCTATTTGGTAATAGGTAGGATCAAACTCGGGACCTTACAGATGGTAACCAGATGACATGACCACAAGACTAAAAGTGATCACTTAGTCTTGAGGATGTTATGTAGCTTATAAAGCTTCCCCTACAATACTCCCCCTTCAATGAGAGGTGGAGACAATCGATATTTTTGTTTCTGTTTTGTGGGTATCTTATTGGCTGTTGAATTTTTTTTTTCAATCCATTTTGCCTTTTTTTGGCTGATTATTTACCAGCTTTTATTTTTTATTTATTGGCTGATTATTTATCGCAATTTTTTTATTTGCTGTTTATTTATTAGTAATTTTTTTATTTGCTGATTATTTATTAATCATTTTTTTATTTGCTGATTATGTATTAGTCTTTTGTTTTTTCATTTGCTGATTATTCATCAGCTTGATTTATTTTTATTTGGCTGATTATTTATCAGCTTCTTTTTTATATTTATTTTTTGGTAGAGGGCGCCACAACAGCTGAACGAAAGTAGCGTTTTTGTTTTTATTTTTATCGTCCTAGGTCACCGATGTTGATATTGGCGATAGGTAGGATCGAACTTACGACCTTATGGCTTGTAGCCAAATGACATGACCACAAGACTAAAAGTGATCACTCAGTATTGAGGATGTTATCTGGCTTATAAAGCTTCCACTACACTTTCACACACCTGGCATATTAAACACAGGGTTCAGAACAGCCATTGTCCAACCAGGACTCGGTACCCAGGGAGCCGAATTCATGGGGAACATACGCTACCCTTAGGCCTGGATGCCGGTCCAATAAATGCGTCACATATTTGAATCACATTTTTTATTTAAATGCTTTTCATTTTTTAGGAGCATGATTGTACTATTTAAGAAGACTTAATAACAAACCATTTCTCACGATATATGTCGTATAAAATGAACATTTTTACATAGTATAAAATGAAGTTGTTGAAAGGATCGGTTTATTTGAACCACAAAATATCAGGAAATAATTAACGGATATCGGAGATATTTATACTATTTTGTACAGCATTTATTGGGGGAAAGTTTAGTACCTTAAAGTCATATCAAAATATAAAAAAAAGTTTTATAATTACGATTTTAATTATTCCTCGCATGTGCTAATAGCAAGATTTGTGATATGTATATGCGATACGTTTTCTTTGTTTACATTTGTCTTCAAATAGCGATTCAAGTATCATTATGCACAAAAGAGGGAAATCCAACCTTGACCGGAATACATTAAATACCAAAAAGTTTTGTTTGCTGGTCGATAAGAAAAATGAAGAGGAAAGAAGTGTTGGATTACCGAATGTCAGAGATAAACAACAGAATCTGTGCTTTGTACTTATCTGCGTAAATCTCAAACTACGCATGTGCAAATAGCAAGAGTTGTGGTATGCATATGCGATATATTTCTTTGTTTACGTCTGATTTTAAACAGCGATACATATCCCATCATGCCCAAAAGAAGGAATTTCAATCTTGGCCGGAACATACTAAATACCAAAAATCTTCATTTGTTGCGCGATAAGTAAAATGAAGACGAAAGAAACGTTCAGTTAGCGAATATCAGAGAAATAATGAACTTAGGAAAGGGGCACTTCTTTTGAGCGAAGTAACCATCTTTCTTTAAAATATCATGAAGAATGCAAATTATAGTTGTATCAAATTATACAGAATTGATAAACAAATTTGGAACAGTGGGTAAATTTTAAAACAGCTGTTCTTTTGTACATTTTTAGTAGAATGTTTTGTTTACGGACATATCATTTTTACCTTCTTTACCGGCCTAAATATTTCTGAATGTGTACTATAAAAAATTGCTTTGTCGCTATTTTTGATAATTTCTAAATATATTTATATGTTTGTTTGATGTTGCTTAACATACCCATGTCATATCGGGTGGAGACTAGACAAGTTTACCGTTAATTTTTTTGATTGGATGCCATACCACTGGCAACGCCATGCAGGTACTGCTAATGAAGTATACTTGATTACAGTACCTTTATACCGTACCTTTTCATTAATCCTACTTATAATACGAGGAAGGTTGCCAAGTCGAAAATCGCCCCAGAATTAAAAAACTCCGGTAAACTTGGGGGTCTGGGGTTTTTGGCCACGAGGAATCGATTGGCGCCGGTTTTGAAGCGCTACGGTCGAGCAGTTCAGAGTTACAGATAGGATATTTTCAAACTTTATTAGTTCGCCATAATGGCTATAGATGGCAGCACTTAAATTTTCTTTGTCTATTGCCTAATAGGTTTCAAGCGGTAACGTGCTGCCATCTATAGCCAATATGGCGAACTAATAAAGTTTGATGACCACACAATTATTTTTAAATCACAAAATTAAGGTAAAAAAAATATAAAAGAAAAAAATAAGGATAACTTTGATATTTTTACTAAATTTTCTTTTAAAAAAGTACGATTCTAATTCCACTGCTTTTTATTAAGGGAAATTTGTTAATGAAATTTTGAATTTAGCGCTCGTTCGTTAACTAAAAAGATTCGTTCTTTTTGATTCGTTCGAAATTCCAATTTCCAAATATTCGAATTTCCAAGAAAGCATTTAAGGAACTGATTTCGATTTCAAATCACCGTCAACAAAGTCCGACATTTCAACATTCATCAGATTTCAAGCTACATTTTCAACATGCAGAACGCACCTCTACATGAAATTCTTCAAGGAGCCGGAATTTCGGAACAACATGCGATCAACTCAATTCTACCCGCAAATGGACAACTAGAAGATACCGTCATTGTTAGAATGCTTCTCCATTACGCCGAACAAGCTTACCCGACCGTCAAAGTTGCCGTTCTTCACCCTGAATTTGTCGCACGCTTCTACGTTACAACAGCGGATGGCGCTTATGAAGGAATAGCTCTTCTCAACGATATCAGCGACCAGAACAAGGTTTCCAACTATCTATACGGCGTTCAACAAGGATTCGACGTGCTACTCATTCCCATTCACAAGAGAGCTCAAATGGATAGAGGCGAGCACTGGATGCTAGGAATTTACGAAGCAAGCTATGGAGAACGTCAACTATTAGTCTGCGATCCAGTCGACAACCCGCTGCCCATCGATGCTGTTTTGAGAAAAATACTGCGACACGTTTTGAATACCGTTGTTACGAATGAAAAGCTGAAAGGATGCATCGTGAAACCTCGCAACGCTTACAACCACCAAGATGACGCGTCTTCCTGCGGAGTTTACATCGTCTTTTATGCTCGACAACTCGATCAACATCGCCGACTTGCCTCCACACAATCTGAATCTCAAGAAGAACGCCATCATCATGCTTCTCCGAAACTTGGACGTCTCTGAAGGAATGTGCAACGGAACACGATTGATTGTCACCGAACTTTGCAACAACATCATCAAGGCTAAGATTATCACCGGTGAATCTTAGCAGGCCGACAAGTACACCTTCCAAGGATCACGCTCCACTCTAGCAAATCACAGCTTGGCGCAACTATGCAACGGCACCAATTCCCAGTTACTCCAGCATTCGCCATTACGATACACAAGTCACAAGGCCAAACATTCGAATTCGTCGGCGTGCTTCTCCTCACGATGGTCTTCGTGCACGGAATGCTCTACGTCGCGTTTTCAAGAGTCAAGCGTCAAAGTGCGTTGAAGGTCCTGCTGCCTCCTGAGAATCCAACCCACACCTGAAACGTCGTATGGAAAGAAGTCCTGAACAAGAGAAACTCACCAGCCGCACCTGCCTCTCCGACAAGAAACTACCTGGACAACATGGAAGACTTCGCAATCGATGATTAATGTTTATTATGTTTATGCTGTTATAGGTTTATAATATGTTTCTTATGTATGTATGTATATATGTTTGGTTTTTCTAAATAAATTTGTCAAAAATATTGAACTTCAACACACTTCAATCTTTACACTGCTCACTTTGTACCATTTCTTTAATTGTATAATTTTTTGTTATCAATTACATTTTATTTCCTATGACTTTTCAAACTTTACCTTTGTATAGAATAGTTCCCTTTCCAAACTCTAACTTTGTTTAGAATAGTTTACAATGGTGCACTTTAACCGGTTATCTTTTCACCAATGGTTTCACAAATTTTCTTTCACAATTTAAATTTCCTTATTTTCTTATGACATGTATTGTTTTGATAAATCACAATTGAAAATTTAAATCTTCGAGTTAGCTTCGATACCTGTTTTCTCCGAGCGGAGCTCGGTCACCCGCTGGTTAATTTATTAAACATTAAAATTATTTGCAAACATTTTGTTCACTGACAATATCCTATTTATTAAACATGTGATTATTAGTATTGGTACATACGATCTCCAAATTTTTATAAAATATAAACAGATATTTAAAACTGATATTTTTTCAATGCAATTTCTCACCTCTGTACTTGTCTGATTAAGGAGTGTGATGATGACATCACGACTAAGTTGCATGGTTTCATTCAAGTCGTAGCAATTGAAGCAAACTGGAAAAAAAATTGTTAAATAAATGTTTAGTAATTTAATTAAAAATAGTTCAAATAAATGATCAAATTTAAACACAAAAACGAAGAATTAGTAAGACTAGAATTCAAGGTACTTTAATTATTTTTTGTTGTAAAAATCTTTGTTACTAAAATATTATAATCAATAACATGAACGATTCTGAATAGTTTCGCATAAAAAAAAAGGTTTTTGCAGATGGCAAAAATTATTCAAACCGTTGAAAAAATGAACTTGTTTATTTACCTCCTGAAAGCGTCTGTTTATTTAAACCACAAAAACTCGAGAAATAGTTAACGATATTGGATATATTTATACCATTTTGTAGAGTATTTATTGGGGAAGGTTTTAGTATATTAAAGTCATATCAAAATAAAAAAAAGGGAGTTTTATATTTGAGATTTTAATTATTCCGCGAATGCGTGAAAACCTCAAACTGCGCATGTGCAAATAGCAAGATTTGTGGTATGCATATGCATTACGTTTCTTTGTTTACGCCTGATTTTAAACAGCGATTTAAATCTCGTTATACACAAAAGAAGGAAATTCAACCTTGGCCGGAACACATTATATGCCAAAATGCTTTGTCTGTTTCGCGATAAGGAAAATGAAAAGGAAAGAAACATTCGGTTAGCGAATATCAGGGAAAGAATGTCCAGGGTTAGGGAAGAGAGTCTTTTGATAAACGAAAAATCGACTTTCTTTAAATTGCGGAGACAGAATGTATCTGAATTATGAGCTCCTGAAGAGCGAAATGATCGCTTGTCTGCTGACGGAGAAAGACATTTAAATTTGAGACAGAGGAGAGGAAGTGAAAAAACAAACAAATTTTAAAACAGCTTTCCTATTGTATATATTAGTGGACTGTTTTGTTTACGGACGTATCGTATTTTTACCTTTTTAACAATCTAAATATTTCTGAATGCGTTCAATAAAAAATATATTATAGCTATTTTTGATAATTTTTAAATATATTTTATGTTTGTTTGATGTTGTGTAATATGTCAATGTCATATCGGGTGGAGGCTAAACTTGAGTTCAGAGCTAATTTTTCTTCTTGGATGCTATACCACGGGCAACGCCGTGCAGATACTGCTAGTAAAATGATAAATAAGTATGTTAACTTATGTTTGAATTATTTTAATTATGAAAATTCAGGTTTTTTCTTACTATTTCTGTTCTTTTATTTTCTAAGAATTTAAATACATTTACAATGAGCAAGTTTCCATTAGACAGTTTTTATAATCTCTTATTGATAAAAGCATCACTGCCTAATTAATTGAATAGTAGGGAAAACCCGTGTGAAACCGTGTAGGGAATGTATGAAAACTTCTACACATTCAACTCCCTTCCTTCTCCAAATGATTTGACTTTTGCTAGATTGTTAACATTAAACATTCAGAAAAATATTAACGCAAAATAACAAAAGCAATTTATTAATTATGAATGTATTCATACTAATTTACTGTTTTTGCTATTCATTATGTAATATCCTCTTTGTATACAATATTAGATGTAAGAATGCAGTATTCTTGCTTTGTCATTTTCGTTAATTGACCACAAATATTTTTAGATTGAATGGCCCTTGAAACGTTCCCCTTTCTCATTCATGATAATTGGTATTTCCTTCCAGCTGTGTCAACACCTGTTGAAACCCTCAATTGTTAAATGCCTCCAGATTGTCAGATGAGAGATCTTCTTCAACCTAGTGGTCATCGCATCTGGTCCAGCCCATTAGCTATGTCCAGCTGAAGAACCACACGTGGGGTTTCATCGTTTAAGAGAAATTTTTGATCAAGGCATCACAACTCCGAAAGGTCACATACATTAAGTAGCTTATATAGATTAGCCTTGAACAATAATAAAAAGAAAAATGTGTAGAGAGCTATACTTCCATGATGTTTATGATATTTCTGATAATGTCAACGGAAACTTTTTCATGGAAAACAGATTTCGTCCCTCTGATAATGAAATGCGTTCGCTCAACAAAGGATGTGAAAATGATTTACGCAGTAGATCAAAGATATGTAAGGAGAAAATATTATGAACGGAAAAAATTGGTTAGAGCCTTTCATGATGGTGCACGATTGTGCCTGATGAGGAACAAAGCGGACTTTGCCATTACAGAAGACTTAATGCAGAGCTCTGATGAAAAAATTAGTGAAAACAAATGTTTTAAGATTTACCTTAACCTAATAAATTTCTTCACGTTTCAGGAAGTGTTCTTTATAGATCTGCGATAGTATCATAAGTTGTCATTGTCAATTGTCAAGTTGTCATTGGTCATCAATTGATATTGACAACTTATTGTCAGGTTGAGCTCACATCAGGTATCGAAAATGTTGAATGAGATTAACACAATTAGTGTGCAGTTTTTCCTTGAGTAACACAAATATTTTGGTGAAGAAGTTTAAATCCAAATTGTCAAAGGAGATGAAGAATGCGTACTTCATGTTATACGGGAATCCATAAAACAAACTATGGAATCATGCCATTCATTATCACTTTAGAAAATGAAACTCAAGCAAATAATTTCAGCCTTCCAAAATCAAGTACACTGTATTTTTTGTGTAGGGTATATTTCATGTGGATTTTTGGCGTTGTGATGAATTAATAAATTCTGAAACCTGATGTGAATTTTTAACTAAACTGACTTAGAATCCAAAACAAAAGGCTTGGTATACTGAATAAGGGAATTGTTTTATTTCGTGACAATGTCTGTACGCATGAAGCTAGTCATACTCAAGATTTTATCGCATCATCTAGCTGGAAACAACTTGATCATTCTCCGAGCACATTTGATCTAGGATCTAGGGGCTACCACTTGTTCCTTCATTTTAAAAAGGATCTTGATGGTCATCGCCGAAGGAATATTGCTGATCTCAAAACGGTTGTGATGTAGTGGTTATCCAATCATGTTCACATTTCTATGAAGATGAAATTCAAAAAATGATTGTACAATATCAAAAATGTCTTTATACAGTATAAATTCTGTTGGAAAGTTGATTAAATTATAAACTTCCAAGTAAAAATAAAATTGATAAAAATATAGTATTTATAAATTCAAAGCGGCGCTTATTTGATAAAAGCACTATTTGTATTGTATAAGGACAGAGATTCATAAAAAACAAATAAAAAAGTACTGGTCCTTACATCTTATTTTTTCTTCCTTTGCTCCTCGAAGCAACAGAGACATTAGACGAATAAATTCTTCCAAACCGATTCGTCCGTCTTTATTTACATCAGCCTGAAGAAAAACTAAGGGGAAAAATAATTACATATAAAAAATTAGAATTTTGGGAAATTCTTTAAATGCATCTTTCGATAAAAAATACTTAATCAACAGCTTTCTAACACATAAAGCAATTTCATCTCCTAAGTTATTTTGATCTTACTTACGTCATATGTAATAATATTTTTGAATCTAAATTAAATCTTAATTTATTCACTACTTATTAATTTCATTCTAAAATGTTCTCTTATTTCCTGATCCACTTCAAACTTTTTATTTAATTATTTTTAACACAAGGCTTTAGAAAACTCAGACATGTATTTCCTCACGCTCAGAGCGAAAAGATAAAAATGCCCGACACTTGCACATACCTTTCGAAAATACCTAAAATTCCTTTGCCTAAATCAACAAGTGACAAAGAAATCCCCATCAGAATCTAATGGTAAAATCCCTAAGGATACAAACTTCCGTTTCTACGTATGAAAGAGAATTTCAGTTTCTATATGTATGAATATATAAATATGAGATATTTTGGAACGCTTGAGCATGGGAATGGGAGAAAAAAATTGTAACCGAAATTCCATCTTTTCAAACATGAAAAAGCTAGCAGACAAAACAACATGAAACAAGTTGAGTTAAATAAAATGGTTTACATATATACCTCTGTTCATGAAAAAATGCTCCGTGTATCCAAAAACTTCATGCAGCATTTCCAAAAAATCTGGCTTCTCAAGGAATGGAGTCTCATTTGAATGCTTTTTAAAGAATTTGATTATATATTTTAGCTCATTTTCAGAGACTGAAAAGAAAGATGATAAAATACAAAAATTAAATATGGTCTTGATAAGCTAATCAGCGAGCTGAAAATAAAAATCCTCAATATATATATATATATATAATTATATATATATATATGTGTGTGTGTGTGTGTGTGTGTGGTGCCAGGTATATCATTTCTCGCCATTGAGTGACGCCTGTGACCTCACTTCCCGCCACTAAGCAGCCCTCTGGTGGAGAAAACGTGAGCAAAGTGCAGTTCATGTCTGGACGAGGAATGATTACAATGTTCAAAAAACAACCGAAGACGTATATGTAAAGACGGAAGACGAAATTGCGACGTATTGTTAAAAGACTAACTTGTATGTTAATAGACGGACTTGGTCAGCTATTCCTTCCTGTAAATTAGTCATCACCATTTGTTCATCATTAATCTAACTTCATTGTCATCCATTAAATTCATCTGGAGTATCATCTGGACTCGTTATTGCTTGGCCATCACGACAACCAACCCCTTATATATATATATATATATATATATATATATATATATATATATATATAACTAAAAATTGATTAAATTTTGAGTTAATAGCTAAAATTTATAAATTTCTTAATAAATTGTATCCAAATTTAAATTTTGTCTTTCATCTGATATGTTTATATACTCTTAAGAACAGGCTAAGGGATTTAAAAAAATCATGGGATAGTTTATAAAAATGCAGTTAAAGACACTAAAAATATAATTAAAAAAATCCTTTATCGATAATGCAATGAACGAAAAACTTCTAAAACTTTTAAGAGGTCCATAGTCTGCCTTTCATGGCATATAAAGATAATTAATTATTTATGAAAACCTTTAAAGAATTCAAATTTTAATCTGTAATTAACGAAACTTTTACTGAATCTCTATTTTTGTTAATAATGAAGATGAATGTGTGTGTTGGAGTTCTATGAGACAATCTGTTAGATCTAGAGCTCCACATTTGGCTCAGATATGGTTTCAAAAATATCGATTTTTTTTTTGAAATTTGATTTAATTAAAGATTAAGGAAAATTTTGACATTTTTACACTGTGATTCTCAAAATTTTATTCACAAGATTGATTTTTACAACATTTTAAAAATTAAAATTTTTTCTCTTTAAAGTTACCAATCTAGCAGTGGGACAAAATTTTAAAATATTATGACATTAAAAAAAATTCTTTTTTGCCCAAATTCAGACTATGAATTTGAGTAATACATTCAAAATATTCATTTGATTAATACCGTTTTCATTCATAAAATTTCGTAAAATATTTAATTTCTTGATTTTTTGTCCTTTGTTGAAAATCAAGGAAGAAGAAGAATATCTATGTAGTTTACAAGTCGAATATAAAAATGAAAATTGCAATATCACGTCAAGACCAGGCAATTCTATTATAAACGCTTTTATGTCATAAGAATTGCATCTGCAGTATATTTAAAATTTAAATTAATTTTAGAAATCTATAGAATAACTTTCTCCCATTTAAAGCAAAATTATTTTAATTCAAAATATAAAATACAATTAAATTCACTTTGAAATTTTTACTTTTAAACATAAATTATTGTAAACTTTACTGGTAATAAAATTTGTTATTTGTTTTGTTATTGTCGTACAAGTTTTTATTAAAAACTGGTACGTAACGCATGAAAGAGATGCTTCTTTACAAATGTGTTTGCAGTACATTAAAAAAAAGACGTATCTTTCTCTCAAAAAAGTAATTTTTAATTACTGAATATAGGAGTTTTCACCTTTTCATGTCACTTCTCAAGTTAAGTTTAAAATATTTTATCATCTCTTTGTTTTAAGAATAGTAATAAAGGATTTAAGAAAACTCTAAAAATATAGAATAATATCCATCGGCATTTTAGTAAGATATTGATTTATTATTAAATACTTACAATAAGTCTCTGACAGTAATTTCTCAACCAATGCTAATTCTACTTTCTTCGTAAGAGCACTTCCTTTTGAAGACTGCTGATTTTTACCACTCATAATGCTATTTAATAACTCAATAATTCTCGATGCAAGGATAAAAATGCCGGCAAACAAAAATTAATCAACTCTGTTTCCATGGCAACGAATCACAAGACATTGCATCTGAAACAAAATATAATTCTCTTATTGTCATTAAAAAAGTAATATTATCGAATAATAGATGGCGCCACATTCTTTAATAATACTTCAGTAGAACTGCAAATTTTTCGGTATTGGGGGCAAACTGTCATTCAACAATCAGTTTCGTAGAAGTTTAGTTAAGAAGTCAGAAGTTATAGATTTGATTTTGATTAAAAGAGAACAACTAGAATCGTTTTCCAATGAAAATTTAAATTAGGTATGAAAGCGAGAAAAAAAAATCAAATAATCTGAAATTAGAGATAATTGTAAAGAATATTTTTTGTTCTGAAATAGTTTAAAAAATCGGGAAAATAAATTAACAATTAATATTTTACAAGATTCTATCTTTCTTATGCACTATTTGTATTTTGGTAGTATTAGTAACAAAAAGAATTCCCTTAGTAGAATTAACAGGAATTTTAAAATTATATATAGTTTAAAATAATACTTATGTGCACTATTAATAGAATATCCCCAACTAATTAAAGAGCGGCTATGCAGTAATGGTGCTTCTTTCTGTAAAAATTTACTTTCTTTAGCACGAATTTATACTTTTATAACATATCTAACAAAAAACGAATTATTTATACTCTAGAAAATTGATAATTAAAGTTATAGGTTGATAGATATATGACATAAAGAAAAACCATATTTCACCAGAAAAAAAAGCACGTATCATTAATCAGACCTAAGAAATGGGCGTACAAAATAGAAAAGGAAAAAATCTGATGCATGGAAATTTTGATATAAACACAAATGCATTGTTGCGACATTTTCACTGCATTCTAAATATGAAACAATTACGCACTTTTTATTTTGTAGCGTTATAGACGACTTAATTAAAAAATTAAACTATCAAAGATATGTTAGTAGAAATACGCACAAATGTGTTTGAGATATTGCAAATTTGCTTATATTATTTTCTTTATTAAAAATCTATGCTCCAATACAAATTTTTTAGTTTTACGAAATTTATTGGCTGGAATATTATCGGCTCTTCATGTGATATACATGAAAAAAGTTATTCAAAATGCTCCATAAGGAATATAGTTGGATCTAGAACTACCACATGTGGGCGTTAATTTAGAGTTACATCTAGGGAATCAATTTTAAATTAAAAATTAATCATCTTCTCGACTTATTTCCTCAATAATTCGGGAGCATTTTGTTGCACTAAGAAAGATTTTTAGTAATCATTCAAATAATAATAATAATCAATTTAATATTTTATTTATTTTTTTCTTAATTATATATAAATTTCTAAAAATATTTTAAAGTACATTTTACAGCAATATTTTTCATGTTTTAATCACGGGATTTATACTGACTGCTTCATCAATGATAACAAATCTATTTTTTTTGGCAGTTTTTACTGATATACAATTTAGAGTGAATTTAAAAAAAATAAAATAAATGTAGATGAATCAAGCCATGCTACTATGCTGCAGACAAGAGTTTTAGTTCCTTAAAAATATTCGGACAAAATAATTGTTAATAAAACTATTAAACATATTAACTTATATACAATTTTTATGGCAATAATTTTTTGTAAACACAAACTACTTTCTAATTTTTGCGATCTTAAAACAGTTTAATAATGGATTAATCATAGAACAGGAGTCAAATCCTTCAATGTTTTCCTCTTAAGATTGAATGAAGTGATACTTCCCCACTGGGGGAAAAAGAAAATATTTTTATCAAAACTCTTATTAAAGGTGAATGAATTTTTTGAACATGTTATAAAAATTAAATTATTTAATTTTGTCCGAAAAAAATTACACTCCATGAAAATGATGGTTGTGATGTCATAGTTCTACGACAACCTTTTAAAAACGCATTTGCCTTCAAAGAAACGTAGGTAATAATAATGCAATACTAGAAAAAGCAGATCAGTCTTGTAAAAAAGCATTTAAAATCAAAGAAGCATACATAAAAATAATGTAATACTGGTAAAAGCAGGTATAAAAAGATGAGATGTAAAGGTGTTGATGAATATTGTCATTTATGCTTTATTCATTGCCTACGTGATTTAGAGCTCCATTGTTTTATTGTCTTCAATTATTCAAAACATTCTAACAAAAACAACACCATGTTCTCACATGATAATAATGTTCACTTATTTAAATGTTTTTAAAAATGTTTCAATAAATGTTACAACTCAAGCCATGTTGAATAATTTGGCTCAATTATCAATAACAAGGTTTCAATAACTCATCTTTGTAATTAGCATCATTATCTTTGGATTCATCTTGATCATTGAAACTGTTCATTATGTTCTAATCAAGAGATAATCAGTCACAATTAATTCTCATCTACGGGTAAAAATTGCTCAAAATGAGTTATATCGTTTTTATGATCTTGCAAAATGAGATATTTCTTTAATTTTCTGTATTAATTTTCTTCTTTATTTTCTGCTTTTTGTTTCTCTTTACCTTTTGTTTTTTCCCCCAAAAATTTCTTCTACAAAACCAGATTTAGCAAAAATAGTTTTTATTTTAGTGAGTAAAAAATCCCTTTAACCTACTTTAACTAAAATAAATTTTTACTAATTCTTTCGTCAATTAATTATTTTTAAATGTAAGAATGAAACACTTGGAAATATAGTTTCTCTAATAAGATTTTAATTTTTTTAAAGACATTTTAATCCTTATTATAATGATGCTTAGGCTTCAAGAAAATGAGTTTAAAGTTTGTCAATTTCCTTTCGATTGAACGGAGATAGATTTATTGATCGAAAAAGGAAACTTTCTCTCTCTCTCTCTGTGTGTGTTTGATTATTCGCTTAGCAAAGTTAGATATCAGTTTAAAAGAAATCTCTGTCACCTGTGATTATTACTTTATATTATATTTATTATTATATTCATTATGATTATTATATTTATATATAACATATTCAAAGAGCATATTCATTGTCAAAAATTCGAAATCGAGATTTTGGTCTACCTTTAGGTTTCAGACTTCTTTGAGTCCGTAAAACTGATTTTCAGAATTATATCTGCTTATCTATGAACCAATCATTCAAAAACGCTCTGATATTAATAGATTCGATAAGCGGCTTGAAAATAAATGAAATATTAATTCGTAAATTTCTATAAAATTTGGAGCGAAATTCATACGCAAGAAGTCTGTCTGCCTTTCCAAGTAGATGGCAGGAGCGTGATAATTACAAAATACAAAGACCCTACTGAATATAATTTGATACATAATTTTATCATCTAAAGTGTATATTTGTATTAAATTTTGAACGAAAGCTATCAAGGGATTGACCGTCTGTTCACGTTTATCATCGAAAACAAAAGAGAAAAAACATTTCATGAAAATGACAGCTATGATGTCTTGATTCTTCTACAACCTTTTAAAAACGTATCTGTTTTCAAAGAAGCATAAGTAATAATAATGCAATACTGGTAAAAGCAGGTGAACCTTGTAAAAAAGCTTTTGAATATAATTTGGTGCACAGTTTTAGTATCTAAAGTGCATATCTGTATCAAATTTTAACAGAAAGCTATCAAGGAATTGATCACCTGTTTGCGGGCACTATCAAAAATATACAAAACTGTAACTCAAGAATGTATCAGTTTCGACATATGAAGCTTGTTACTAAATTTGTAACTGAAATTGTGGGTGATTTTGGTTTCAATCTATCGGGAAAAAGCTATTTAAAATGCATAATCGGTTCTTTTCTTTATAACACGAAGCATAAAATTCTCATGTGAGAAACTGAAAATGGAAGCTTCAGCACTTGTGTGGGCACGGGAGAGGGGTCAACTTTATTAGACAGCATTTGAGAAAGTTTCAGGTTGAATACTCTCTCTAGTTTCGTTAGTTATAAACAACATTAATAGTTATTATTCAAGTTATTTCCCATTTTTGAAACAAAACGTCGGTTGGCTTTATTATTATCAAAAAAATGTTAATCTTTCTTACTGATCGTGTTTACGTCGCATTATTCGGCTTGTACTTCAAAGTATTTATCATCTTCCAAAATAAAAGATTTATTAGGTAAAAATTTGATAATCTTTACTCAAACACATTATCAGGCTCATATATTTTTTAAAAATGACTTTCAGTTATGTATTTTGTTATTGAGAACATTACTCTTTCCAAATGCTATGCAGCTTTTGAATATTACTATTACTATTAATCAGACATACAGACAAGGTTTTGAAGTTAAAAATTCTCAAATGTACAATATATTCAGAGACTTAACTATAATGAATGGCTCAGTCACAGGCATATTCTTGCTTTGTACCATTTCAATACTGATTCTTTAATCTTGCATAGTTTTTAAAATGTAAATCGTATCTGATCTTTTCTATTACTTTCAAATACTGGTGAGATTTTGAACACTTTGCAACTCTAGGCAGTACATTTTAATTTATATAAAAGGTAAGACAATTATTTCATAAACAAAAAGAAATCTAATAAAATATTAAGAATCAAAACATATATAATTCACATTGAAATAGATAAATAATATATTTATAGAAGAAAAGTTCGTATCTCGTATAGTACATTCGACATATTGGACCTCGAGAGGTGTTATATAAGCCTATCGATATCCAGAGTCGTTTAAAGCAAAACAATCAAACTTTTGGTTCCAAAAGGAATTTTTGTTTCATTAAGTACCCACTTAAAACTTGATAAGAAACAATAAAAGGTGGAAGGGGACAAATACATATTAGAAAAAAGCTCAGAAGTTTAACAAGGTGATCATAAAGTAACTAAATAAAATAATAATTTGAGCTATCTTTTTATTTCCATTTTCAAGCGACTTAAACTGAAGAAAATATTCTTTCAGATAAGTAAAATGTACAACGGAAACGAAAGTAATTTCTAATGGAACAATCATCCGGTTGAGCTAGTTGCAATAACACCAGCATTTTTAAAGGACTCAAAAATCAACCATAAATTTAAAGGAAGAAAGCACTTTTTTCTTCGATTTCGAAATTCGGAATACTTGAAAAGTCCTTATACATTGGAAATTATAACCAGAGCCGAGCGGGTGTAATACGCGAAGCTATCAGCAACCCTTTGTACTGCACACAATGACTAATTTGTCGCTCTGAATGCACCAGAATAAACGGGACTGCACACAGAATTCACGGTCATCTGATCATGTAGAAATGTGAATGGATATGAAAGGTGGAATCCATGATTCGCACGACATCTTTCGAATCTTATCCATTTCACAACAAATAAAGCAGATACATCCTGTAGGGAAGGGATATAAAAGCGTTCTGAGATCGTGTCTCGGTCATATCGTTCTCTTGGTCAAACGTCTTCGGAGGTGGCAAGATGATTCTGGGACTGGTAATGTATTTTCTGTTTGAATAGAATATGTGAAAATTTTTCGTTTCTTAGAATTTCGTGAAATTCACTTACTCATCTGTACTCACCAGGGAAGAGCAGAAATCAGCGTAGATTTGAGCATTTCAAAATCTATTATTGATGATTTTTCCTGATTTAGCATACAATTATGAAGATTGTCTAACCTAAATAATTCGATATTGGGATAATAGTTTGAGTAAAATAGTACCACCATTTTGCTTTATTCCAGTTCGCACCAATCAAATACTTATTTTTGTTTTCCATGATAGAGCAGAAAACGTTTCAGATTAAAGCATTTCAAAATTTATTGATGAAGATTTCTCATGATTTAGCGCAACTTTATGAGGTTATCTTACCTAAATAATTCAAGATTGTGATAAGAGTTTGAATAAAATAGTATCGCCATTCTGTATTTATTCCAGTTCTTAAAAGTCATTTATTTATCTTTATTATCCCGGAAAGAGTAGAAAACATTTCAGATTTGAGCATTTCAAAATGTATTGATGATAATTGTTGATGATTTTTTTTTCAATTTAATGAAACTTTATAAATGATTTCTGATCAGAATAATTCGAGTTTGTGATAAGATTTTCAAGAAAATAGTATTGCAAGTTTGCATTTATTCCAGTTCGTAGCATTCATTACATTATTTGAGTTTTTCATAATCGAGCATAAAACATTTCCAAGACTTGTTTGATTACAAATTGTCGATGATTTATCTGTATTTAGTGAATATTTATGAGGTTATGCAATCTGAATAAATTGATTTATGGATAAAATATAAAATAAAAAAAAGTCAATCAGTTTTTTTTTTTTTTTTTTTTTTTTTTTGCAATTTTTAACATTTACATGAAGTTGTTTAAATTATTTGGAATCATTTTGAGCAAACTGAGGCAGTGTTTCAAACTTAGTTCCCGTTCATGTTGAATGTTTAGAATCAGTCAAATTTCGTGAGAATACTTTATTTGGAGATTTTGAATTTGTGCTTAAAAGAAAAAGAAAATGTTGCCATTAATCCTTTTTCTCAATTCATAATATTTATTTTATTGATGAACTCTGCAAATATTCGATTTTTCTTTTTATTCGTCCATATATTTTTTAAACAAAAGAATAAACAAAATAAGAATAGAACAAAAGAATAGATAGAGTGGTCCAGATTTTATCAGTTTAGATATAGTCAATGATTCACTCAGTCAAGGGAATTTTATGAGAGTATTTTAATTTGAAGAGTTTCATGTTTTAAAAAAAAGGCATCTTCATTTCTGAAAAAAGAATTTTATGTGAAATTGATGTATTTCAATGCTTACATACATAAGATGAAATTATTTTTTATATGTATTTTTATTTTCTGTTTCTGTATTATTGGTCATAATGCCGTCTTCTTGCTATGAACGTCATGGTATCTTGGTCACCTGTATCTTGTTTTTCGCCATGCTAGGATAGGATAATTGTTTCTGTTCAAGCTCAGATTTATAAATTCACATTAACTGAATTATAAAGTATTCCAAGATATTTAAAACCCAAATAAAACTAACTTGAAACTTATAAAAGATATTCCTTTTTGTACTGAAATATTAAAAAAAAAATTTAATCAAAAAATTTTATTGGCTCTTAAAAAATTGCTATTGACATAATGAATGAAATAAATTATCAATGTTCAAATTTAATTTTAAAAATGATATTGTTTTAATAACTGTATGAAAATTTTTAACCATTGATTCATGAATTACTTTCGTTACGTTCTCGTATATGAAGTATATAAAGATAAAATGTTATAATCATCAAAAAATTCGAAATTTTTAAGAATCTCCATGTAACAGACCTCCATGAAACCAAAAAAATACATCTTTGGAATTATATCTGTCAAGTTGTAAGCATGATAACTCAAGCATGCTTTGAGCTAGACGGATGAACGTTGGCATATGGTCTTAACACTAAATTTGCAGATTTCTATTCAATGTTAAATGAAAACCTTTAATAGGAAAGCTTAAATTCGACTATTCAAATATAAATTAATTTGATGGCTACAAAACGATGAAAGTTCATGAATAAAATTTGTGCATATATTTAACATCTAAAGTGAATTAGGGGTAATTCACTTTAGAATCTAAAGGTAATTTCCAAATTTGGAATTAAATCTGTCAAAGAATTGGCTGTCTGTCGACTTGTACTTTCATAAGCATGTAAACATGATAGTTCAGAAAGCAATGACTTAAATGTATAAAATTTCGTAAATTATTCTGTGGTCATAATTTTATTTTTGTGTCAAATTTTGGCTTTAATTAGTTGAAAAAATAAGGCATCTGAAATACACATTCGGTTTTTTGAGTGCTTGTGTATTGACTACATCCTAGTAAATTATCGGCAAAAAATTATCGTCAAAGATTGCAGGTTAATGAAGTATTTCTTAACTATCATTTGTCAATGACATAGACATAATAATGCACTAATACGGTTAATAGAGAGAATATCAGAAAATTTCTGGAGACTATTCCAGTTGTTTTTTGTTTTTTTAATCATGAATAACCGCTACTTTTTTGTTTATATTTGGATGGGCTAATATTATACTTACTTTTCAAAAACTAAGAAAGTAGTGTTTAAAATAGTGCCAAAGTATAAATTCATTTAATTTCTATATGTTAAATTTGGATCTAAGAGATCTCTAAAATAATGACATACTTTTGCTGTCGAATATTATAGTATGTTTTAAGATATGTTAATGTTTGAAAAACAAAGGAAATGCAATTTATAACTCTGTAGTTTCAATCTGTCCACTCAAATGGGATCTTCGTATGTTGATTAATAATTGAATCGAGACGAAATTCAATTGAAAGGACATGGCTATTCGAGTTAATTAAATGCAATTTTAATCCTTTTTTTAGTTTATTCTTCAATGGAAGATAAATATAAATTTTTACTCTTTGAGAACTAAAATCATGTATTATTTTAAAATTACATTTTCGAATGAATTAAATTTTAAAAAAATATGGAATAAGGAATTTGATATTCTATTTGACTCTTAATTATTCCCAACAATACTTTTAAAACGTATGAAAATATTGACATTTTAATTCAAATTTTCACTTTTAGGTTTTTCTAAGCACTTTCATATGTCTAAGCGAACAATATGAAGACACGGAATTCTCTAAACGCAAAGAGCCACACTCTTTTCTCCAATACAATAGCCTGCACGAGCCGACTCATTTTCAATTCTCCAGTTTCGGATCTCAGTCCTCAAGCGTTGAGAGCAACCAGCAGCAACCTCCAGCAGAGTTCGTGAGAAGACCCTACGGAGGCTACCAAAATGGTCTCGATGACAAACCTCGAGATGTGAGAGATTTCGAGGACCATCAAAGGATCAACAAGTTTCCGGAGGCGCGGGATTACGAGAGCAGGCAGAGCGATGAGAAATTTCACGGGATTTCTCGAGATTTTGAAAGAAGGCATTACGATGGAAATTTCCAAGTTCCAAAGGAGTTTTCCGGCAGACCGAGAAACGACAAGTACCAAGGGACGACCAACTACGAGCCTCGAGAAAGGAATGATAAATATCAGGGGATGAAAGATTTGCAGATCCGAAGACTGGATAAATTTCAAGGACCGAGAGATTTGGAGCCTAGAAATATTAGGTAAAATAGCATATCTTCTGTTTACGCTAAGTTTAAAAAACGATCAAAATTTTTGTAATAAGATATTTTAAATTAGTTTGATGATTAGTTGGTTATGAGCAGTTCAGTATTTGGATACACTATTTGCAAACTGGACTGATTGAAAGGCAAAAATAGATAAATAAAAAATATTCTAAAATTATTAGGTTTTAGGCTTGAATTGTTTACCCTAAAAAGTGTATTAAACGATTAATTTTTTTCTCTTAACTGTGACGACGATAATGAACTCAAAAATTTATTTAATATCACGCCAACACGTGTAATGCAGTAACTAAAACAATGAAAAGTATGATTGAAAAGGATACCTAAGCATTTTTATTAGTCTATTAAAATTAGAGAAAAAAATGTGCAGAAATCAAATTGATATAATTGTTTTGTTAATTCAAAATGGTGTATTTTTTTCTGAAATAATATGAATACGAGACAAACATAACCAATAATTAATTAAAAAAATAAAAATGACACAAAAATAAATTTTAAATATGCAAAATAAAAAAAACACTTCACGAAAATAAAATTAAGTAATTAAAATCCATTTTTTTCATTTTAAATTTTAAACTAGTGTTAAAATAGTTATGTGCTCCGAATTTATTGAAGAAAAACTTTTTTTTTTATTTTAATAAGTTTATAAAATTTTGAAAAAAATTATTAGTAAATATTTATTACTTAAGGAAAGGCTAAGCGCCAAATATGGTAGTTGTTAATCCTTTAGTCTCACCGATAGAAATTTTTGAAGGATTTTTTTTGTCATGTATGTCACTAAATGCATGACGCAGTTCACAGATAGCATTCATCCATACGTAATAAAAAATTAATAATATTATGTTAAAGACAAATTCCTTCAATTCCATAATAATTATGCTGTAAATATAATTGAAGATAAATATGAGGTAATGAAAATGTACTATTTCTTTTAATAACGATACATTTTGTTGAAAAATGCATAATTTTATTAATGACTTATTCGCTAGTTAGTGATCTACTTAGCAAAGAAGCAAGAACATTGCAAGTTTCACTGCTGTCGAACAGAAAGTTACATGAGAAATAAAAACCGCTATCAAAATTTAATATTCAAGACTATTATTATTATGGAAATAAATTTTTGAAAAACGTTGGAAAATAGTTATTTTTTTTGAATATATACATAGTATTCAAAGAAAACATATTCATGAAGCCAAAATACACCAATTAAGTTAAAAAATGAAAAAAAGTTTTTTTTTTTTTGTGTGTGTGTGTGTTTGTGTGGCTAAAATGAGATACAAAGTAAAAATCTTAGATGTTTATCAATTGATTTACTTGAAATTTTGCAGATAATTCAAGCAATATATTATCTTGTTCCTGAACTAAAAAATAAGCTATATTATTATCCATTTTATTAATATTGGGATTGAGCACTGAAACAACTATAAAGTATTTCTAAATGAAGAGATTACTTATTCTTTTGTTCGGGAACTACAAAACATACTAAGAAACTATTATACCAAATCTGAACAAAAGATATACATTACATTTTAGTTTATGAGGTTCTTTGTAAGAAACTTCTCTCTCATTTTCTAAAGGCCGCAGTGGCCTGGTGGTAAGGTCTCGGCTTTGTAAACGGTGGATTTCAGGATTGAGACCAAATTCCACCGAAGAACCACCTTGTAAGGGGGTCTGTCGCACGTTAAATCTGTCAGACAAAACGTCATCCCGCTGGCATGAGAAGGGGAGGGGGTGCAGGCTCAAGTGTTGTCCCCGTGATCTGACCGAGGTTTAAAATTACGTGGTCCGTCACAAAAAAGCCCTAGTATTACTTTGCAACGGGACTATTTTTCTACATTCGGGAAAATAGCGTTAAAACGCATGCAATTGCAACTATAAAAATCAATGTTATTTCCCAAAAACCAGACTTAAAATAAAAATCTAACGCTTTTATAAAAAAAGTAGTTCAAACATTAATGACGTTTTAATGTAATCACCTACTTTAACATTATCCAATATGCTACAAATTCAGTAAACAAATTTAGGAAAATCTCTCATAACTTCAAACTTGAAAATATTAATATTTTATATGGGAGGGAAAATTTATATTCACTACTTTTCTCCTCACCAATAAATTAAGGCACCGTTAGCTTTTTATGTCATTTTTTAATCGAGTTACGCTCTTTACTGTTATTATTAATCTAAAGGTATGAAGACGGATTTCGAGGTGTTCCAGATAACGAGCCAGTAAGACCCAAGCGACTGTCCAAGCCTTGGTCATCATCCCATTTTGTAGAAAGCCGAGGGCGTCAGAAACGACCGAGAATGTCTGGTAGCCCGAGAAGATCCAGAGAAAATTTCATTCTCGATGGTAAAAGACCCTTCTTGGCAGAAGTTAAAAGAAGTCCCAGAATCATCAAGTACATTGCAGGTAAGTGTATCAAAAAGTTTATTATTATTATCAAAAGAAATTCAAACCGACAGTACGAAACATCATAGCAAAATAATATTTGGAGGTCATAATTTTTTTAAATTTGACTTCATCTGCTTTTATTACACAATCTGAGCAGAATGATGTTTGAATAAAAAACTTACAGAAAGAATGCCTTCATGTTCATAAGCTCTTTTTTGGGAAAAACTATGTTTTTAATAATACAAGATTTTAAATTAATTATTCTATAAGCTTTACATTTTATTTTTAAATTTTTCTCTTAATTTTAGCACTAATAGTGTGCATATATTTACACTTGGGAAATAGCCCAAATGACGTAAAAATTATATTTTAAATTTCATTTAATAAATTATCTGCTGAAAAAAGTCTAAGTCTAAGTCTTAGTAAGTCTAAATTTTTAAACAATTTTCCAGATCTAGTCATATTTAATAAAATATTATCGAAACGTTAACAATTTCAAAGAAAAAGGTTCCACTTCTCTATTACCAAAGCTGATCAAGTTATGGAGCTTTAAATATCATTATTTTAAATTAATCGAAGGCTAATTTGAGGAAGCTTTGTTTTCAGGTTAGCGGATCTTTACAGAGCGGTCATTAAATTGATGTAAAATGCTAAAATTCGAACTTTTATAATGTTCAGGTTTCGTCTCAAAAAATGTGGAACGTTTTTCTGTTAAAAATATTAATATGTCAAGATTATTTCACAAGATTTGATTTGAAAAAACCAGAAAATTATGTAAAAAATGAAATTATTATTATCTTTTTTATACCTGAAATAAAATGTAAATGCTAATTTTGTATATTACTTAAAGTATTTTTTTCAAATGATAGCCCATGTCTTCAATTTAACAATTAAATATTGAGATGCGATTAGCTTAGACACCTTATATATTTTTAAAATCTGATAACTTCTAAAATTCATTTCTAAGTTCTGTACCTCCGACAATTAAATGTTGAAGTTGCATGTCCTTATCAACAATATTCATATTCAAACGTATGTTTAACTTAGGCCTCTCATAAAGTTAATCTCTAATAAAAGAACGCGAATCAGACTTTTGTTTCGAAACCAAAGATAATACAACTCTGAAAGCGAAAATGAAAATCCAAAATATATTCTAGTATCTTGTCAGCTTGGATATCACGACTAAAAGAGTCTTACAAAAAGGTTAATAATAAAACCCAGACAAAAGCATTATAGATATTTGATTTAGAAGTCCCCTAATTGGTTTCGGAAGTCTCGTAACAGACACCTCGGCGTATATATTTATTTAATAGTGCATTTGTTTCATGGAAACTATGAACATAAAGCCTGAATTCAAAGCTCTCTAAAGATCAAACGTTAGACAATCTAATTTAACCTGTCCAGGAAAGAAGACTTCTGGGCACGTAATGGCAACGCAACTTACTGAATGGAAGGAAGAGGTTTCTTCTTTTTTGCAGTAGTAGCGTGCTGTAACTAATTCTTTTAATAGAAAACAGCCTTTCGTGCAGCTTGTAGCTACTGAATAAGCCAAAGTGGAAATAAATAAGTAGAAGGAAAATCATTTTAAGAAGTAAGAAAAGAAAATATCCTTATTATGTTAGTCATGGAAACTTAACTTATTCTAACGAATGGGATGGAATATTTAAAGAAGTACAGCCCTTAATATTTATATTTTAAGATATCAGATGTCGAGATAGAAGATAAATGGTAAAAAAAAATCGCTTTAATTACAATTTAAATGTATTCTGAAAGAAGTACAAATATTTGTAACCGATGGGAAAACGTAAAAGCTTGGCAATAATGCATTCAAAACTCTTAAAATTTCAGTAAATTGCGTCCATCCTATATTTTTAAATCATATTATTTAAATGTTTTCTATCTCATCTCGGTTCATTTTGTATTTAGCTTCGTAGAATAATGAAAAGAATAGAGTATATGGCGATTCTTCCCGATGCTCTACAAAACAATCTTTATACAATTTGTATTATCGACAACACGTACAAAATTTGGCTTAGATTTATAAGATTGCTATATTATACCAAATTTTGTTTATCTGGCGTTTTGTGAGTTTGAGCTAACCTAATGATCATTTTAGTATTCTGAGACGACCATTTTTCAACGATTCTATCTCGTTATTTTGTCCAATTTTTTTGTAACGTATATGTGAGTATCGTGTCGTTTCTGACAGTTTTATTTCAATTCAGTCTGCAAATAGTCTAAGTTTGTTTTATTGTTAAATGTAAATATCCCTTCCTTTCAACTTTCCTCTTACCCCCACTTTGCCGAATTTACCTAGCGCTTACGCAAAAGTGCTGAGGGTTTTAGAATCAGTTGTCAAACAATGGTTAATTTTCCCTTATAAGTGATTAAATAAATAATTAATATGCCCACTGATGTTTTCTGTATATGTCTACAGATTCGAAGGAATGTAAGATAACTGATGAATGGGAGGGAAGCCATATTCCTGTCTTTCCATACCTCCCGAAGGCACTCGAAATTAAATACTGAATGACCGGACCCCCGCTACAGCAACATTGGCGGGAAGTGTAGTTGAGTCCTAAAATCTCACTAGCCACGGTCCAGCACTCCCCGAAGGAAGTAGGTCCTGTCCTACTTTTTTAGTGTACTCATCGGATGCGAGATCCAACCACCATGCCGCAAACATCTCATCCTCAATTATGAGGTGCCCATCCTGGGAGTCTGAATGGGAGGGAAAATAGACTCGGTTCAACACTACATAACAGAATGCAACTAACTTAATGAAATTAATGGAAAACTCATTAAAGATAGTGATAATTTTAACAAAATATTACAATATCCTGAAATTTTAAAAAAAAACAGGAAAAAGATTTCTAACCTTCTATCAATAGGTTGAAGATTCTTTGAACTTTTGTTGGCCATTGTTTTACCATGGATGGCAAATGTTTTAATGATTTGATCGCTACCGCTTTCTACTCTACACAATTTTGATCGCAAGATTTTTTATATTTAAAATGTACCGATGCGAAATAGGTTGATGGAGTTCTTGAACTCAATAGTTCTTAACATCCGGATTTTATTATTGCTGTAAAAAATTGTAGCATAAAATTACTTTTGCTACCTAATGAAAAACTGACGAAGAATACATAATAGGATTTTTTTTAAACATGTGCATGCTACTGTGATAATAAAAAAAAAAACTTTTATTTTATCGTCTTCCAAAATTTCAATATATTTTGAAATATTAGGGCTATTAATGTTTATAAATTCCCAAATAGCTTAAATTAGTTTTGTGGAAAACAATCACTTCACTCTGTAAGACACTGACAAATTTTACTTATTTTGAAAACTACACATGCCTTTAAAACCTCTGCTTATCCTACAGACATCGTAAATTCTTACGTTTTAATTAGATTTATTACCATCTTCGAAAGAGTTATTTTTCGCAAGTATCAAAAACAAGTTTTATGACCAAATTAAACCCGTTACGCATAAATATTCATGTAAATAAATGAGGCACGAAATGGTTGTTCTTGAGCCTGATACTTTATTTTTTATATTTAGAATTTGGGCAGTTAATTATTTATGCGATTATTGCTTTTACTTTATGAATATTATATTTATCATCTTCAGCTGTATTTTATGATTCTTTTATTATTTTCATCTAATAAAATAGTGATTCATCTAAAGATAACATGTACAGCCCGCGTGTAGAATTAAACTATTAATGAGATTAATATTAATAACAAGCTGGCATTCTATGCAACTGTCAGCATAATTAGTTAGGTCTTCCATTTTTAAATGCATTTTTATAAATGGTGTTAATATATATAAATCAGGATAGTTAGCTGAGATGTGATGAGGACATTGATATAAAAATGAATATTTTCTTGCTTCATTAATTCTTGAGTGAAATGGATTTAACTTGCCAACGCATGTCTAAATGTGTAATTTCATGTAATTTCTGTTATTATTTGCTTGCTTCTGATGTGTATTCGATGTAGTACGGGACAATCTGATTCTTGCTTCAAAATTAATCAGACGATATTTTTCTTCTGTCCGTTGATATTCTTTAACTGGCAGTGATGTTCTAATTTAGAATTTGGAGCGAAAAAATAAATGCGATTCGAGCTTCTAGTCAGAAATATCGCTGCATGGAATGGGTTTTATTCACCTACCTTTATTTTATTTTTAAAAATTTACTTTTTATGACAACAGTAATTAATATATGATTACTTTCAACCGGTTTATATAAAATTGAGGAAAAATATGAGTTAAAATCCAAAAGTCAAGGGTGAGAGATACGCTTTATTCAGCGCATAAATAAGAAATATTTTTAATATGCAACAGATTAGAAATGATTTTTTTAAAATTTTGATGTCCCTGACTGGATGAAGTTCCACTCAAAAGTGGAACAATGCCCAATTTTGTTAAAACTGGCTACGTATTGTTTCAAATTTTGAGCAAATAAACAACATGTGTTTTTCTATTTTGATTTCTTTACAAGAGTCACATGCTGATTGCAATGGTAAAATCAATAAATCTTTGAATAATCTTTCAAAAATGGTATAATTCACAGGTGAATCGTTAAAATCTCGAGTCCAAATCGAGTTTGCGATTATTATACTCTCTCTATACTATGAATACGAGAAATTAAAAAGCATTTTGATTACAAGTTGTGAATATTGTGATAATCTTCTAATAACACTATATGTCGACAGCCTGATTTTCAGAGAATTTTAATATAACAAATCTGATATTCTTCATTTAGAACGAATTTTATTCAGTTTATGCAAATCATACAGCTTCCGTTAATCACAGGCTCAATAAAACAAAACAAGAAAAAAAAGGAAAAAAGAAAAATTGAAATCAGTTGTCGCAAATTTTAAGTTATCATGTGAGAATGCTATTATTTTTTAAATCATTATTTGTCTTAATTAATTTAAGTCATTAACCAGTTCAAACCGGTATGAAGCAATCAGGGGACTTCTCAATCGGTATCTCTCCCTCCCTCTCTCTTTATATATATGTGTATGTGTGTGTGTTCATATACATAATGATAATTTTCTTACTTTCATTTTCAATTTTTACAGCTGGTAAATATAGTTTTAGCTCAACAGATTTTGAGATGACAAAAAGCCATCGTTTTTCTAAATATCGACGCATGCATTGTCTGATAGTCTCGTGATTGTTTCAAACCGATTTAAACTGGTTAATGACTTAAATTAATTAAGAATTCAGAAAATGTTTATTTCGGAAATGAATTTGTAACTTTGGTAGGCGATAAGTTGCCAAATGTGACCTCCTGTATTATTTTCTAATAGCCCTTAATTAATTGAACTTATCCTTGATTCAACAATCTTTATCGATTAAACAATCTATATTTCAACTTTTTTGGTTAATTTTTTTAAAGCGTTGCACAAGTTAGGCAATAACACTGTGATTTCCAAGGAAAAAACCAAACAGTAGACGATAAGAAAAACTATACAGTGAAAGCCGATTCCAAAATAAAACTACATCAGCAGACGATAGACAAAGAAAAAATTATACTGTGAAAGCCGGCTCTAAAGTAAAACTACATTAGCAGACGATAGACATTTCAAAAGCTTTGCTTTGAAAATGACTCCAAAATAAATATAAAAGAAAGGATAAATAGCCAATTTATCGTCTACGCATTTTGAGGCTTCAGCCATTTGTTGCTTTCACACTTTAAGGTTCCAAAAAGCTCAAGTGAAAACATTATCATGTTCTCACATGATAATAAAAACCATTATATTCTGTCTTCCTTTTCAGACAAGAACGGATTCGCCATTCGGGAAGATCTGGTGAAACCTCTTCAAGAAACCATCGATCGAACTCGCCAAGAGTCCAGACGAAGAATCGTCACTGCTTCGGCCGCTGGGTTACCTCAGAGTTCCCTGATGTCTCAAGTGGTCACTTCTGCTATCCGCGTGGCCGGACAGTCTCAGGGCAGTGGAGATGGAAAGTTCCTACCGCAGGTATTCGATCTTAGTGTAGGAAAGAAGCCGAACCACATCGACATCGATAAGCTAGCTTATTCGTTGGGTGCAAAGGAGTTGATTGTGTAGAAAAAAGACAAAGAAGGCTAATATTGTATGGAATATCTGTTAAGGAAATTTCGTATTAGGATGTATAAATAAATGTATATATTTCCTTGAAATTTGACTTTTTTTTTGCGTGTGAGAGTTTTATAATACAAGCTTTTATGAATCTGTATTTTCTCTTACATGTACTTAATATAGTATTCAACAAAAAAAAATTCGAATTCGAGATTGTGGCGAATTTCCACATTTAAAACTTTCCTCAGACAAAAAAAAAAAAAAAAAAACCATTTGGAAAAAATGCCTGTCCGTGTGTCTGCCACAAATATAACTCAAAAACACTTTGTGCTGAACTGTTGAAATTTGTTATGTAGCCTTAAAATCCCAAATTTTCAGATTTCTATCAAATTTTGAGTAAAATATGTTCAAAGAAAGTTCGTCTGCTTAGATATTCGAATATAAGTTAACTTGATAATTACAAAACGAAGAAAATAATTCAAAGTAGCTGAAAGAAAATGGAATGGAGCTACATATTAAGCATCTTGATAATGATATTATTAAGAATCTTTATAATGATAATATATTGTTAAGAATCTTGATAATAACAACAATTTTCATGGAAAAAAAAGGTACAGTAAATGTGATGGAAAATTTCGCTTTCTCGAGTAGGGGGGGGTGAGGAATCTATTAAAGAATCACTGAAAAAAATGAGGAAAGGACATCTAAAATCAGTAACATTTTCAAATATTCTACTAAGATATTTAATAATGAACAAAAAAAATTAAACTGTTAAAGTTGTAGTACTTATGAAAATTTTGTAATTTCAATAAAAAAATTTGAAAAAAAAACTTGTCGAAAGAAAAGACATCATTACATAAAATTAATTTCCATTAGCTTATCGAGATTTTTACGCTTCAAAGTTGCTTAGATAACCGATTTATACAGCATTTCTAAAATGAGCATTTATACAGAAGGTAATGCTTTCACAATATATCTTAGGGTTCCAGTTGATTCGCTGGGAATATTGGTTGTGTTTTGCATAAATTGAATGGTTTATGTATGACAATGTTTGTGATTTTCACATTTGCTCAATAAAGTCGAATTCTATGTTAAAAATTTGTTTCTTGATAAACTATTTTAAATAGTATATTGTCTTCGATGGTAAATTAATTTCCCGTTTTGATAATTATATAACGTTCACAGATTTATTAAGCAGAATCCTTCTGGGAATCTTTCTTTATCACTGGAAGAAAACCGTACTATTAAATATTTGATAAGTTGATTGAACACAGTTTGAAATCCAACTCACCAATTGAATACATTGTTGAAAATTATGTAAAAGTCTTATTTTAACAGCAAAAATTTAGAAAAACGATTGCGTGGCAATTAAATTGATATCATTAAAAATATTTGTTTCTTTAGAAATCACGTAAAACTCAAATTTGTGTGATATTATCTTCTAAAATTATGACGAAAAAAGCCAAGAATTCTTTAATTAACCAAAATTTATAAAACATGTTTCTAGGTGACCCTTGACACCTTCTAAAGAACATCTGTGTTAAATCTGGAAGCTCTAATGTTATATCCGAAGCATCATTGAAACACACATCTTCTTACTTTCATAAGTACAGATAACATTTATAATATAAGATTAATGCATATTTACTTTTTAAAAAATTGTGTGTGTACATTTACACTCAATGTTTAAGAGAAAAACAATTTTAGAGTTCGTATTGTAAATATCCCTTTTCAAGAATTTGCGAAATTGAATGCTGTTTAAAGTATAATATTTCATAAGATACTTGTCATAAAAATTAATAAATGATTATACAATATATTCCAGGAATGGAAAAAAGTTCTTATTTGTAATCTATGTTGTTGTCACGATTTCAAGAATAAACAAAACTTTCAGCTAAAAGGAAAGGGAAGGTGTTAATTTGAAGACTTTTTCGCACTACAGACTTTCAACTAGCCTGCGATTTTATCTGATACACGCAGAAAAGTAATTTAATTTTTGCACCACCTTCTGACAAGAAATACGATTAATCAAACCAAGATCACGATTCACGAATAAGAATAATTCATCTTTGGAGAATGAAGGGTGTTGAAATGAAAAACTCAGGCAGAAGTTAGTTGGGAATGAAGCTCATGCTGATGAAGCAAACATTACATCAATTTAAAATGTCTAGGTGTTTATATTTACTTAAACTACCTGCGCTTGGGTAATACAAAAGAGCTAAAGCAATATTCACAACAAATAAAATAAGAATAAAAGCAAATATTTATTTACATTTTCTGTCTTTTTGTATAACTAAAATTACCAGCTTCATATTTTTTTAACATTTTTTTTTTTCCTTTTGAAGCAGCCGATAAAAAATGAAGAAAAAATTTAGAAAGAAAAAGAAGACAATTATAAAAAAAGATTTAATTTCAATCATCAATTTCTTTTATTTTCAACCCCATGATAATTAAACATAATATGGAGTCATATCATGAGTAAATTATTCATGCATGAAGGCACTTGCAAGATTAAAAGCATTTTAAAAAGCTTTACAAGATAGGGCATTAGATTTAAAGCTATCAAATTTAACATTCGGGTCTCTTTTGAATAGCAAGCGTTCAGTTCTCTATGTAATTTAAAAGCCTGTTATTGCACATAAACAATTTTTATGTTCCTTTAAAATTTAAAATATATATATATTTCAATATTACTAATTTTATATTTGTGCGATTTTTTCCCCTCTAACTTCGATCAGTTTTTCGAAATATTTTTTTAAGTATATTTTACACCAATATTTTTATTATTTTATTACTTTTTTTTGTACAGATGAATGCGTTGATACGATAATATTAAACTTTTTTTAAATATGCATGTTGCATTTCCCATAATCAAGACTATATTTAAAAAAAGTTTTATAAAAACAGAGAAATCAAATGTAAAACGTTATGTTCTGATATTTCGAATTAGAAATGGCAGTGCCCATCAAATTAACTCAAAAATTACAAGTGATGCTCAAATGAAAAGGTTGGAAGTGCCACTATGGGTTTGAATGAAAACTTTATTTTAAGTATACGCCATAGACCTGAGCACAACAATCCCACTGGTTAACGATCCCAAGGATTTCTTGTTCACAGAATTCCTGCGACCTTGACGAGACCTAGACCTTCACAGCGTTCTTGAGTTCATCGTCCGAGCTCAAGGACGTTTTCAGATGTTTTTTTCAAAATCACAGAAACATGAAAATCGCAGGGTGGCATATCCGGGATGTAAGGCGGATGGTCGAGCTGATTTCCCTTGATCTTGTCCAGTTTCGTGTATATGAAACTGGCCAAGTTCAAGTGAAATCAGCTCGATCATCCTAGAGACGTGACCGCTCGACGTGTAACGTGTGTCTACACGTCTCTACGACGTGTAGACACGCGTTATCATGGAGTAGAACCACACTCTCCTTGAATATCCCCGATCATTGTTCTTGATGAACGTGCATAGACTTCGTAGTGTTTCATAGTACACATCGGAGTTAATGGTTCTTCTGTGCTCCAGGAATTCTACAAGTAACTTACCTTGGATGGTGAAATCCAGGGCCCTGTGAATGACTGGGTATCGTCAGGGTCTCGGGGATTCTGGGTACCCGGAATCTTTTGACTCGTTAGTCGATGAGATCGTTGTGCTCAGGTCATATTTTGAATAAAGTCTTCATTTATATTTACAGTGTCGTTTCTTACTTTTTCATCTGAACACCCCTTGTATATTTTCAGATTAGTCTAGTTTCATTAAATTAACATATTACTTAGCAGCTATGCGATGGGTATTTGGAACGTACCTTATAATTTTGAACCTTGGGTCAAATGGCAAGTATGATACTCAAATCTATTTCAAACTTCCCCGCTACATCAGTGGAAAGACCTTTAAGAATATCATTTGATCTTTGATCGGTTTCAGATATGTTAGATCTATAAAATAACGAATTCATGGAACAGAATCTCGAGCTTGTAACCTTCTGGAGTGGAAGCTGAAATTCTGTTGCGAGCTATTGCAGTTCCACAGCATTTCCCAGAGGGAAAAAAATCCCTAAGAATATTTGACATGAATTTCTATCATCCTTTTTTATTAGGAAATCCCTAAATGATGACAAAAAAAAAGAGATAGAAACAGTAAATGAAACTTTAATTTATGTAAATTTTTTATATTTACGATTTAAATTACATCTGAATTTGACTTTTCTTCGAATGTCTAAATAATTATTACTGCTGATTTTTTTTTAAATATCGAGGTCGAATAGTTTTTTGATTTAATGATCACTTGCCATCTTCTTTGAGAATTTCAACTAATTTTGGCACAAAGATGGCTAATTTTGGTTTCAAATTATTTATTTATATTTTCAGTCTGCTAAATTCCAGGCGTCATTTTCGTAGTTGTTGAAAATTAACATTGTCTCTCTTAAATTAGAGCCACTATCACTTTACTATCGCCTTTAAAAATGTCTCAGAGCTCTGATACATTTCTTTTTCAAATCCTGAGTGTTGAAGAAACGATCAATGTGAATAAAAAAAAGCTACTTTAATTTTAAGCCGATATCTGTTTAAAACCCAGCTAATTTTCGGTTAAAAATTTTTCACAAATAAGTTGTTTCGTACTTAATGCAAAATAAGCATGGGAGGAATTTAAATCCATCAAAGTCACCAACATCATTAATTTAAGGTAATTAGATAAATAATTAGCAACTCCAATTTTAAGGCATTACAGTGGGCTAGAAAATTTCCACTGTTTACGATCTTTCATGGGTGTCATTATCGCATTAAATAAACATCAATTACGATCATTATTTAAAATTCAAGAGATGTATTTCTTTAGACACACTTTCCAAGGATGGTGTTAATTATGTCGGACAACCAAAGCAAGCATGCTCTGTTTTTTCCCGCGTACGATGCACACATTTTGTAAAAACGTATCCAAACTGCGTTTAGGTGTGCACCGCAGCAACCTGCTGGAATTGAGACAACCAACAAATGGTATGGACGGAATGGAGCGCTTTTCTTAAGTGTCACCTATTGGCCTCTTTTATTAGCGTCGCAGGGCTGTTTTTGTAGCTGACCTTCCGCACGGCAGGTGCGGCCAAACATTCCTTCCCCCCTTTTTTATATTTTTATTTTTCGAGAAAGCCAAGCGCGAGTTGTTTGTGGCGTCGATGGTGATTTGCGGTTTTTCGGGCCCACGCTGTATGCACTATTTTATCTTCCTTTCCTCCAGTCTCAATCAGGCGTGTAGTAATTAAAACTGATGTGTACATGCCCTCGCGTCATGTCGCCGTCTCTGGGTTTGGGAACGACTGCCATCTTCGACCAGCCCGCGGAGGATGGATCGGTTGGAACAACTGTTTGCGAGAAGTTGCTCAGAAGATAAGTTGTGTCACTAAACTAGACATGTATCTGCCATGATTTCTTTTATCTAATCCCATTATCCGATAAATCTTTCATCGGTTTTGAATTATTGAAAGATACAAGGAAGATAATTTTTCGAAAGCTGTTTATCTATTTTCTGTCGGTCTGATGGGATTGCAAATTGCGCGAACACACACAAAGTGAAAGGGCCCCACATAATTCTGAAATTTGCAAATAGAAAAATGTCTTCATATTTTTTTTTTGTTTTGTTTTAAAACCAAATACATACTTATCGCTTAATCTAAATTGTGTCTAAGTTAGCTGATAGAAATCCTGGCTTAGAGGCTGATAGAAATCCGTCTTCTCTGTGACCAAGACGTTTCGAGCTCTGTCATGGCTGTCATTTTTGAGGAAGGCAACTTGGTTTATTTTCTTCGGATTTTCACCAATGTAAATTTGTGCCTAATTTTCAAAAAGAAAATAATACAGAAGAACAAAATGAAACAAAAAAAATTAGTAAGAAATCAAATCAATTTGGATGATGAGCATGAAATAAGTTTCCCCATTTGGAGACATTTGCAGCTAAAACTGATGCGCAGAATCAAATCAAATTAAATACACTGTGAAAGATAAGGGGAATGAATTCTGCTTACACACACACACACACACACACAGAGAGAGAGAGAGAGAGAGAGACAGCTTCAATACAAAATTCTCCAACTGGAGACATATTGGAGGCACGGGAACTGAAAAAGGTACTCATTACAATAAACAGAAAATAATTTAAGCAAAATTTTGTTAATATATTAATATTTGTGTGATAAAACATGACATAGGTAAGAAAGGGGGGAAAAGCATTGGAAATAAATTCTCACGCAGAAACAATTTATAAAAAATGAATACGCAGACACCGATAATAGACAGTATAAAAATGGAAAAAAAACATTCTTTTATTAATGAACTTTCAGGCTACATTTTCAATGTACTGATCCCACTTTTGTGTATAAGTTAGTGCACTAGCAACTTGTTTTGTGAATTCATCTTTTTTCCGTTTATTAGTTTCCATTTATTAGTTTTAGTTACAGATACCTCCGGCAGAGAAAGTTATTTTACAGCTATGGAAACCAAGTTCTATCGAAATCGTTGTATAGAAACTACTACTACTGAGAAGGAAAAAATATGTAAAGACCAAATGAAGTTAATGGTTTCCACAAATTGAGTTAAATCAAAATTCTCCGAATGGAGAATCGCTGTGTACTTTTTCAAGGTATTTATTTATTTGATAATTCTTTATAATTTATCATTGAAATAACTATTAAGTTATTAAATCTCAAATATTTTCTGATCTAGATTCAATTGTCATTCATATATTGAGTTTTACATTAGGATTGTGAGGGGTGCAGTTATAAGACCATGCGGTTTTATACAAAATGTATTTCCCATCGAATTCATGAAATATCTTAATTGAACTCAGATTCAGATACTCATATTTCTGATTAATTCCAATAATTTAACTAAAAAAATATTGTTACTGATGCAACTATGCAATTTTTTATATTGGATTATTCTTTCTAATTATTTAATTTATAAGTAGGCAAACAGGATTCTATAAATCACCACGAGGGTTATTTTAAAACTTTTTCCCCTCAGAACTGATAGATAAACAGTCAGATTAAATTTGCTAAAAATGCAGCACTTCTTAATCTGATTGATTAAGTGATGTACGTATTCAACCATCTTGAAATTTTTTTGATAGATCATTGTTGAATTAATTAGACATGAAGACATTAGAAAATGAATAGACATTAGATTAGACTCTAAGAAAGTGAATTAATCAGTGGAATCTTATTAACCCTTTCTCATACAATGGCCTAGCTGATACGCAGGTTGAATTACATAATTTTTACTTTTAAATCTGCAAATGAATTATAATATTAATTTAAGATGCAAAAATAGGTTAGAAAAATCCCAATGCTTCTTATATTACTATAGGAGTTAGAATAAGAATAAATATTCATAAAAGGATGCGTGATTTAATTAGCAAAATAAATTCGTAGGTCTAAAGATCAAATTTAATTCATGAAATGATAGCGATGAGCTGTTGATTAATAATGCAATAATAATCATTTTGTTAAGTTTATTATAACAATTTTCATTTATTTAGTAAAAAAAATTAATTCATTCATTTTTTTTCATTTTTTATACAAAAACTTTGTAACATTATAAATGTATTCATATTTTGTTTTAATAGATTCACATTTTATTTTTATTTTGCATTTCATAATTTAATTTATTAAAAATATTGTTGCTCAAAGATTTTGCCGATGTTAGAATTTTCAATAAGCATTGATAAAAATAATATATTCATGTCTTCTTTTTCTCTTTCTTACTTAATATCATGCGAGGGGAATTTTTTATTATGCCAGAAATGTTTTTTAATAAATTGTCATAGGTTTCTTAATGTGAGTGTGGGAAATTATTTCCTAGACTATCACGAAAAATTAATTTTGCATAATTTAACTATGCAAAATTATTTAATGATTCAACTGATTATAAAAACCTATTGATGATGATGTCGTGTCCGTGTTTTCACGGAAAGGGGGTGCAGTAGCTTCTGAGGGTAAAGACCCCTGAGCACCCAGAGGGCAGAAGTCTGACTTGTAGCTCAAATGAAGATGACACATACATTCGCTCGCACAACCCCTTTTTACAGGGGGGCACATTCACACATCTCACAGACAGAGTAACAACCATGCTCGAACCGGTGCTCGAACCCGGGACGCCCAGATCACGTGGAAGGCACTCTACCCCTGTGGCAGGACGCCGGCTAAAAACCTATTAAAAACAAAATTTATCGAAATATTACATAAATATTTTTGATATCTAATATTTTATTTACATTTCAATAGTATTATAAATTTCAAAATAGAAAATTCCAATGATGTATTGATTCTTAATTGAAAAATAATTTTGATTATAATGCATATACACATATTTTTGATTTTTATTTCTGTGATACCAAATTTTAAAAGGCTGGGAATGTCTAATTTAGATTATAGAGAATACGAAAACCTTTTATTCACCAGAAAGAGTCATTCTTTAATCATAGCAATATATTGAAATTTAAATATATATTATTGAATTCTCTATTGTGACTTAATTTTTTATATAAATATTCAAATTTCTGAATAATTTGTCTTCCTAAAAACGCTCAAGCTTCCTAAAGATAATTTCAGCACAGAAAAACTGAAATTTTACATAGCCATCCATAGCTTATGATAAGCAGTCATCACTAAAGGGATCAATTTTCGAAATTTCAATCCGGGGAAAAAATGTGTTTATTATAGAAACATTTCATACTAGCAGGATTTGTCTTTATAAAACTTTCTTACTTATTTTTAATAAAGGCATAAAAGACTCCTTCTTTCATATAAAATTGTGCACCTTAGCAAGGCATTAAAAAGCACTTATGTACAGACTTTTGTTTCCATAGTCCCACATATGAAAGTTTGGCATTCGTAATTTACTTTATAATAATTTTTATTATAAAATATATTTCTGCATAAATTTAATTTATTTTATAATAATTTGCATGCAATACAATTTATTACATATTAATTATAAAATATTTTTAATGTAGCATTGTACTTCTAGTATTTGTAAATGATATGGAATACAGATATTCGAGTAATCCATTCATCAAACATTTGCAAATAAATTATTTATGAGAAGCAGGAAAAGAATGCATTATGTTAACATGCCTATTTTCGATATGTTTCATGATCTGAAATAAAGAAACTGTACCTTGTATAACATCATGATAAAATGTAAAAAGTCTTTTGCCTTCGTTCTTTAAAACCATAAACCTTGTTGGAAATTAGTGAAATAAAAAAGTGGAAAAATGGGAGAAATACTTTTAGCACGAATTTTTAATTTTGTTAATTTTAAACAGGATTTTTAAGATGGAAGTGATAATCGAACTAACATAATAATGCAATATTAATTTGGTTTATTCAATTAAAAAACAACAGTATAAATCATACTAAAAGTTATACATATGTCATATCTAATCTGATAGGGATTCCAGATAAAATATTGTCATTGCTATTTATCTATAAAATCTACCCAAAAAATGAAATCGGTATGATATTATATTGTTTAAATGTAAATTGTATGCAATGAACTATTAAAAAAAAAGAAGAAATTCTTACGTACGGATAGTTTGTATGGCTAGACAATTCTTAGTTTTTTCGGATTTTTTTAATGAGAAGATTTCTTTTGAGATAGGAATGTTGCGTTCTTTTTAGTCAACTTTTTTTCTCTTAAAAATCTCGAAATTAACCTGTTTTGCTTTAAAAATATTCGTCACCCTCTATGAATCTTGAAATTTCATTCATAGAAGTATTTAAACTTGATACAGAATTCAAAATCTGACCCTAAGGTTATTTCAAAATGCTGTCCTAATAGCTGCAGTCCATTCACGCTCTGAAAAGAATGTGTCCTCATGCTAGTTTTCACCTAACACCCAGACGTCCTGACACGAGGTCTTCTACTTTGTGTTCGGCCGACCCTCTTAGCTAGCTTTTATAGTTTCAAAATTATGGTATTCAATTTTAAAATAAGAAACATCGTTTCTTAAGAGTTCGGGAGAAAACAAAACCCAGACGCTCTCTCTCTCTCCACGAGGTTACTTGGTGAGAAATGGGTTGCCGAGCCTTAAATTCTGTCACCGCTTCTTCAGGACCTTAACTAACCTCCGAAATAAATAATAAATAATAAAAACCGAAAACAATTTGCGGCTAAAGAAAACAGCATTAGAATGCCTCACGCACATCTGCAGTAGAATATAGTAACTATCCACGATCACAGCGCAATTTGTCTTTCTTTTTTTTCCAATCTTTGTTGGGGTATGAGTTGGTAGTTTTTCCTCAACTGCCAGTAAAGCACCGAGTCCCTAATTTACGATGTTAGGGCCTCTAACTACATCGACGCCCTAGCATTGAGAGGACCGGTCAGACAGTGCAAGCCAGGACCGATAGGGGATGTTGTACTGTCCCCCTCCCTCTTGACATTAATCAGCCTTCAACGGCCCTCGATTAGATAGAGAAGTGTTAATGTTCTCACGTTCCGATAACAAAAATAAAGAGAGAGGATCGAGAAAAGGAAAAGATAAATAGTTCAATAGGCGATTTTATAAGCTGCCAAAGGGTTAAGTAGAGGTTTTCGACTTTGAATTGGACAGCTGCGGCTTTCAATATAAATCGTTAATAGTAGGCATTCGCTGTTACGGACAGAGTGAAAAATGAATCGAAATAGGTGTGACAAAAAAAAAAGAAGAAGAAGAAGAAGAAAGAGAATTGAGCAGTTTGTCAAATTCTTTATTGATTACTCAAATTGATGTAGTAAAAGTTATTTCTTAGTAAGAGATTAAAGATACATTTGCCATTTGATGAAGTACGTCGCCTCTCTCTGGCTATTCATCAATTCAAATTTATGGGATAATCATTCGATGGTTCTCGGTCTTTGATAGCTTCTTGCTGTTTCAATTTTGAAAGGGATGCAAAAGATACGAAGGAATCGAAGAATAAAAGAGGCGTTTCTTAGATTCAGTGGCGGGATTAAATTATTTTGCAGCCTTAGGCAATGCACGGTATGTGGTCCCCTCGTTTACTAAACTGTCAATTTCGTTTCACATTTCACCACTTTTTTTAGCTTAACAGCATATCAATGATTTATTTCGGTTTTTTTTATAAAAAAAAACATAGTAGCTTTATGAATATGTATACGTATCTATACATTTATTACGTCTCATACATGTGCAGCATCCCAGCTTTTAATCACTATTATTTAAGCAGAAGTACGGTATTTTTGAAATATTTTTTATTTTTGTGTTTATTAGTGAATGTATAAAACTGATCGGGATCCGACAAATTATACTTTGCACATTGTAACGATTATTGTAGACATTTACCTTTTCACAAAATCATTTTTTATTTGGCAATTAGTATAATTTGCATCTTATTAAAGAATTTTATTCCTTCCACCCTCTCCCGTCGTCGACCCAGCAGTCCACGGTAGCTACTTAGTTCGAAATCCGCCCCTTCTTAGATTTGTAATGGAAGAAATCACATAATTAATTTATGATTTTATGCTGCCGATTCGAAAAGGTACCTTCGGATCTAAATTTATTCAGTAATTTGAATTTGAATGAAAATTTTGCAAAAAAGTAATATTTTAGTTAAGTAACTCATATTTAGAATCAAGACATAATCCTTGAAATACTTTTTGAATTTACGTTGCAGCTCAGTTTTAAGAAAAAAGAACAAGTTAAGTTAATTATAAGTTACAACATATAATTATATGTGTTACAATGTTTAATCGTAAAATTAAATATGTGTAAGTTGATTAAATTAGTAATAATTATTATAAGTTCTAGATACATAATAATAATAATATTATAGTAAATATCAAATATCGAAACAAAACAAGCAATGATTTTTAATTTGATTAACACAAAGATATTTATCAGTGGCATAGCGTATTCAAAACGATGCTTGAAGATTCAGAAGTATCATATAAAATGAGAATAACCTTATCAGAATATAACTAAACTGGACAAATCTTGAAAAGCGCATTAAGTAAAATTGAAAGGTCAAATAAGATTAAAATTAATATGGCACGCTGAAATTATTAACACGTGTGGAAAATTAACACAACACAAAAGAGAATTTTCTATCAATTTATTATTTCTGTCGACAGGGAGAATGGAAAAAATCTGTTCCATAATGTTTCGCAGTCTCTTTCTAGATATTGAACAATATGACGATCAAAAGGATTTCAGCATTGGCGTAACGGAGATTAGAGGACATGTTTTTTACCCCTTGATAATATTTTGTTTTAAAAATTGATATAAGCTTACTAATAAGACTTTGCTAGGGGAATCTATGCACATGTGAGTCTCATCCCTCCCTACACTATTACGAGGTGTTAAATGCCTAACATTTATAACCAAACCATGTTTGTAAGAATTACAATAGCTGAAATCCATGGTAATACGATTCTAAATTTGCCTATCTGAAAATCAATGGACGAAACTGGACAGAGTTAACAAATCCGAAAATGGTAGGTAGAACAGCTTACATTTGAAGCCTTTAAGCTTTTCATTTGCTGACTGCTTACATGACATTTATATAAGCAAATAACTTTTGTTTCAAAATATCATTTCAAATCTCAATAGGAATAGCAATACACATCAGTAAATTTTCACAAAGTTATTTATTCCAGTCGGTGACTGTGACGTAATAGTTGCATTTCAAAATGCTTATATTGTAATAAATACAGCTCAAACATCCTTTTTATTTTATTTAAGCAACAATATCACAAAGCAACATAGTGGCACTAAAAATAAATTAATAATGTAAAATTTTTAAGGTATTGGAATGTATTTTCGCCAACATCCCCCCCCCCCAAAAGAAAAGTATGCCCAAATTATTCACCACTAAAAGTCTCCTATGAAAAGATCATTTCTTTTTGTACTAAACAGTTGTCTTTCATCTCCTCTTTTTCAGCTTTTCTTCCAGGAATTAACTTGGATTAATATCTCAGAAGTTTCTTTATTAGTTATTCAACATTACTGTTAACGTGAACTAGAGCAAGAATGCTTTGATATATGAGACTGTTAGCTTTTTTTCTTTCTGATTTACAAAAACATTATTAGCATTCCAATAAAAAGTTTTTATTCCATTATTACTTTTGATTTAATCATTTTTATTACCACTGTGATCTATAGTAAATTCACAAAATTTCAAAAATCTCAAGAATCTTAGATCCGACAATGATAAAGTATATTTACTGTCATAACTAATTTTCGTTCCATTACTAAAAGTAATGTAAAATCTACCTATTTATTTTACTTCCGTAGGTGAAGGTTATTTTAGTGTGGGTAGATTGTTTTGAAGAGAATCGCCAACTTACTTTTTACTATTAATTATCTGATTTTGTGATATACACAATACTTTGAAACTCGAAAAAAATTCAATTCATAATTGATTATATATATTTCAAGATATTACAAATAACAAGCAACCTTCATTATTCTGCATCTAAATGAAAAAAAAAGTTATGTATTATGTTTAAAAAATTTTACATGACAGCAACAACTTGTTTATTTTGTTGAAAAAAATGCGCTAAGAAGGTTACATACGACATTTTGCAGTCGTCTCAACAATATTGAATGGGACTCCTGAAAGTGACAATCTATTTTTTGAAAAAGTGATAGTGATGATAGTAATTATGACATCTTATCATATGAGAGCAGAATTACAAGCCTAATGTCAACATAATAAAAAGAAAACGAATAAAAAGAATCGCGATTCACCAAAATAATCACATAAATAATTTTTGAACTGATAAAAAAAATCTTGAAGTCCGATTTTTGAAATAGGAATGAATAGATTTTTTTAAATAAGTTATAAATAATATTATTTTTAAAAAATAATAATATTATTATTATATTAATAATATTATTTGATAATAATAATAATATTATTATATTAGTATACATAATATTATTTTTCAAAATAGGCAAAATGATGTTTTAAAAACGAAGTGATGTAGATTAAACGACAAAAGCCATTTTTGGCGACCATCTTCTTCTGCCAAATTGAGTTTTTGGGTTATTAAATGTCAATTTAGGGGCATAGATACATTTTTTAAAATTTCACCTGATGTTGTTATTTGATAAGACAAAAAAAATAATTTGGATTTAATCGAATAAATCAATGTCAGTTCTAAAACTTTCACTTTAAAAATATATATACTACGAAATAAAACTGGATAAAAAAAAACCTGCAACGAAATTAATGTTCAAAGGGAAAAATCTGTCGTAGCCACGAAGTCCTCCAAGTCAAAACAATACCTCTGAGGGTACTGGATCGGAGGTGACATTCAGGTCTAAATTATAATCTGAGGACGAGTGAATGAAATACAGAAGTTAGTTCCGTGGAAAGAGTTGTGTCACAAGAGACGCTAAAACCCAGCTTGAAATTTTTGATTTTGTTAGCTGACTTGTCTATGCCGAATGACATTAACAACAGTAGTTACATATTAAATATCCATCAAAACTTTCAAGTGTGTAAAAGCACGTAATTAAATGTTTTGATGAATGTAAGCACATAATTGACTATTTTAATGTTCAATAAGCAGATAATTGAATGTTTTGACATTCAATAAGCGCATAATTGAATGTTTTTAACCCTTAACTAGGGACGTGTGGTAGATGGACTTTAGATCACCCCAATTCTATTTTTAGCTCAATTGAATGGATTGATCCTGTAGCTTCCTGTTTTGTGACCTTCCATACACGTGCATTTTTTCAACCTGTTTCAGCGGATGCTTTTTAAAATAATACAGCAATTTTTTTGAGTGCGGTCTCTAAGACCATAACTCCCCGTTAGAGCCCCACTGATTAACAAGGCTAAGCAGATGGCTCTAAAATTTGGGCCCCGAAATATCATCCAATTTACTGATCCTTTTATGAAGCAGTGCTCCAGACAATTTTAAATAAAGTGATTTTAGTATAAGGATAATTGTGAAGACTAGTTTTTCGATGAAAGTTCACATTCAACTGATTCTGATATGTATGTTCAAATATAATTAATGTTTCTAATGATAATGTAATTTGAAAAATTTATAAAATATGTATACAGAATGCATAGGTTGATTTTTATACTAGTTTTTATTGTAATATGTAATTTATGATGAAAATTTATGTTCCAACGCATTTATTTTTTTCAACGGTAATATATTTAGAAAAATTTCTAAAACATATCTATATATCAAGAAAAATATCTGCAAAATATATTTACAGTTTTTGTATTTATAAAATCATTAGAAAATTTAATTTGATTGTAAATGAAATGCGTTCTTGTAGATCACACTTCCCCAGCTAAGGGTTAACAGCAAATTTAATTTAACTGTTGAAAATTGTATATTACGTCAAAAAATCATTAAAAAAATAAAATTTTTGTCCTGGAATAAAATTGATATCTGCAAAAAGGACATTTCTTGAGCTTTAATGTAATTCAAAAACCATTTTTTTGTGATAATAATATTTGAAGACATGCCATTAACTTCATGCGTAAGTCCTATTAACTATTACCTATCTAGCAATGATTAAATCTATAATTAACACTCGATTAAATTTTATATAATGCTTCTTGGTTTCTTTTATACCTTATTTCTTCTGTGAGTTTTTCGCCGATCCCTATCTCCAGAATTTTTGATAATATTTTGCAGCTTCCTTAATTAGTAAAACGTGGAATTAAGCGTAGCTAGAAAAACTTTCCGTGAAGTGCTGGATGGATGGATGCTTGGATTTTTATGGCGTAAGAGCCAAAGATGGCCATGCTGCGCCAAACAAGTGGTGTGTTTTTATATTCAAATGGTCTATAAATAAAATATTTCTTCAAGGTCAAAATACAAACAATGTTTTGTTTTTATAAAATCAAAGTGTAATAAGTTTAAAGGACAAAGATCTTAAAATTAGAACTCCAATTATAGAAAAGATTCCTAGAAATTTTTTAAAAACCTCATGGTATTCATATAAAATTGACGGCTCTTAAAAATTCAAAGATAGGGTTTCTCCCACCTACTCACGTCTCCATACGATGAGTATTAAATTTAGGACACTGAATTAAAATGTGTAAAATTGACACTGCAATCCATGAAGAGTTGGAAACATTTGTACAGTGATTTGTTTAGATTTGACTGTTACCATTTAACAATATGCAACAAGAGTCATTTTCGTGCCATCTAAGTTAAAACTTTATATGTATATAGATTTTAGCAGTAATATTTGGTAGTAATTTTTTTCCTTACATAATTATCTCAACACTTGAATATCTAAATATTTCACTATTAAGGTTAAAAAGTTCGCTTTTGAAATGCATAAATAAAAGAATATGTTAAAATCTTAAAAGAGGAAAATTTATTTCATTGATTTATACATTCTTATTCTGGCAATTTAAAATTGTCAATTTTCAGAGCAATATTCTAAGGCGAGAAGAACTCATATTAAATATATTGACATCAATAAAAGGGAAAATTTTATACTCTACCAATAATATACTTTGCTGCTCTCATATTTCTCATAAAATGTAAATATTACTCTTAGAACCATAATAGACAAGTTGCTCTTTTATGATTAAATATCTTTTTCAATGAATAATTTAATATGATAGAATTCACTGTGAAAATCTTATCTAGATAATAATTTTCAATTTCTCCGTTCTTCATTTAATTTGTGCTAACAATATACAAATTCAAAGCTCTCTCACTAAAGAAAAGAAATGTATTTTTAAAAAACTGACAAAATTCTGTAAGTTTTAAAGCACTTCATCATACCAGTAAGTAAAAGAAAAGATTTCTAATCTGAAACTTCGTTCCGTAATTACTAGTTTTTTAAAAAAAACCGTTGAAATCTCTATAATATTAAATTTAAAAATGACGCATTGCCATTTTGTAAGCAAATATAATTATAAGAGTTATTTTTAAAAATAAAAGAAATTGTGTAGATTGCGATTAAATTCTTTACCCCTAAGAACTGCGAAATATATATTTTTTTAATATAGATAAGCTTACAAATCTAAATTCTCGTAAATTTAATTTATTTGGAATTCAAAAAATTAGTAAAGAATATTTTTAAAATGATGTAGTTTCTGAAAGTTAACATGAAATAAACAATGAATATTTTGTCAAATATGCATTAGGTAGAAGAATTCGAACTTGGAAATTTTGGTGAATCTCTATAATTCAGACCTTCCAGAACGTGAAAAATTCTCTGTCCGTGAACCTGCTAGGCGGACGAAATTTGATATATGGTCTTACGAACATGTTTAGAGATTTCTATAAAAGTTTGAATGGAATTCTGTGAGAAGAAGTCTATTTGTATCGCGTCCGTGTACAATTGAGAACAATAGCTATAAAATATAATGCGCTGCATTGATAGAATTTAAAACATAGGTTTAGCTTTCAAAATGTAGGTTATTAATTTTGAACCACATATGAATAGAGGTAACCCGTATATCTGCCTGTATATTTTCATGTACATAAACGTAAAATTTAAAAAATTCAATGACTTAAATAAATGAAATTTGGCATGCTATCTTGTAAATGCATTTGCAGTTTCATGTCAAAATTGGTTTCAATTAGTAGGTAAAGTGTCTTTCAAAATATGCATCGGACTCGCTGGTAAAGGCACTCCCACCCCTACCCCAAAAATCGATTAAACTCATGTTACATTCATGCCAAAGATAGATACTCTGTAACTATTGTTCACCTGCACTATGCAATGAAGGCACAAGTACCATTTATTTATTTTACTTCACAACGAAAGTACAAAGAAAGTCAAACATTTTATGTGATACCTTGAAACTAAAGATCTGAGCACTCATGGTATTCATAACCATGGCGAAATTTCAGAATTTAATGCGGATGAACGAAAGGTGAGAGAAATGCATATTTATTTGAAAGTATGCGAGAACGTTTTGACAGGCCTTTCCTACTAGCTTCTTCTAAGAGAGAAATAATGTTATTGTCAACTTGCTATCTATATTTCCATTTAACTTTCGTTTTATTTGTCAAGAAATACCCGATGAATGAAATTTAGAGAGAATTGGTAACTCTCTAATTGCTACCTTTGATATGCTTAAAATTCTGCCTTAAAAAGTTTACCACTTATTTTCAAACCTTTTTAAAAATATATAAGAATTATATATTAATATTACCTTTTGTATATATAATTATAATATTTTAAATCTTTTTAAATATGTATAAAAATTAAGTCGATTTTTTTGTGATGAAATAAGAGAGTATAAACCTCCCTATAGTTGAGCAGATCCAGGAATATGTTCTTTGATTTCATTTTGTCGAAAAAATCTCATTTAAAAATAAGCAGGAGCATTATTTTCAATAAAGATTTTTTTCAATTCAACTAATAATTTTGTAAATTTTAATGATGAAAAAAAATCAATTTTTAAACATGCTACTTTTGACTATTTATTTCATCTACTTTTTTCAATGGTACAATTACTTTCAAAGTGTCTCTGAAAGATTCTTGTATTAACAAAACATGTTTTGGGATAATTCATAAAAGCCATCGTCGAATTTTGTATTTTGAATGAATCACTTCATGTAAATAATTGTGAAATGAGGGTAATAGATTTTTAATTATAGTCTAAAGAAAATTTTTGCGGTAAATAAGTTTTTAGTTAATTTTAAAATACACTTAGATATATTTTGAGCATTATTAAACAAAAGTAGAAATTTAATTTATAAAAAATATATATAATCCCGATAATTGCGTTTTTTTTTCAGAATATTTATACCTTTTTTTAAATATTTATACCTTTTTTTAAATATTTATACCTTTTATTGCATTTTCTTATAGAAATTAAGATAAAATATAAAAATGGTGGCATATTTATTTCTCTGTGTTTGTTTTTTTATGTCAACTTGAAATGACAATACCGTCTGATTTTTTTTAAAATTTAGAGTGAAACATAGCAAAAGAAGGTATACAGGACTCATTGAATTGCTCAAAACCAGATTTCCCAGATACAATGTGACTTTTATTTCACTTCAAAAAAACAAGCTGTAATTTTATTGAAACGAAGATTAGTATATGAGTAGAAGTCCATTTATCATAACATTAAGTACGACATATTACATACTTTTATATTTACTTTTAATCTAATTTTTGAATACCTTATAAATATGCACATTTTTGCCTCCACTTAGTATCATCCGCACTTTCGTGCTTGAAGAAAAATTTTGTATTTTCAGGTTGTAATCTTTTTATTATACACAGTAGGGTATACTTATTAAAGATTTTTTCGCGTTATGTGCAATAATTATTTATTCCATAGTTATAGAAAGAATTTCTTTATTTTACGCTGAATAATTACTCATTAGTATATTTTGTATTTTGAGAACAACACTTATTCACTCGCGCATTGAATTTTTGTATTTTAAGTATAATAAATATTCGTACATAGATTGAATTTTTGTATGTTTATTGTAATAAATATACGTACACAAATCGAATTTTTCGAATTTTTATTGTAATAAATATCTATACTTACATTGAATTTTTGTATTT